>CALNXI010000105.1:465065-485469 GCA_942486025.1 Porites evermanni | reverse complement strand
CCCCCCCCCCCCCCCCCCCCCCCCCCCTCTGCCTATGGCTCTTTCTCCGCTTATATTTTTCAGTGTCATGGGTGCCTGTTTTTGTTTCCTTTTTGTGGGGGGCTCATGGCTGTACCAACCATGGGGTAATCCAATCTACAATCGGCGACAAAATGAGTTGAGACACTTCGCCCAAAACTGGGCTTTTTTACGTTTTATTAACTTCAAAAGGAGGAAATATTGCTTTCCTCCCCCATCCCCTCCGTGCAATGTTGTGCCCTTGTTCTAGCTACCTATAGAAAACAACAAACACCCCAACTTTGAATGGAGGGGACAGGGGAGGGGTGCGGATTCTTTTGTTGTCCGAAGTTACCCTAGTTAAGTAGAATGTCTCAACAATTTTGTCGTCGATTGTAGGTACTGGCTACCAAAAGTGGAAGTCCCTGGATGCTCCAGGCAACCAACCTCCGTTTAGCGATGCAGTGGTTAATACAAAGCTAATCAACCACTTGAAACTCTTTCCCAGGAACTGAAAACTCGGAACCCAAGACAGAGGAAGCACCGGAGCTGACAGTAGAGGAGAGCTCTCAGTCAGATGCAAAAGATTCTCTTTTACGTAGTGACAGTGTTACTCTTGTACCTGAGTCACCAAATGAAAACTCCATGGAAAGCCCTGCAGAATCGGAATCAGCAGAAAAATCAGGCAAACGAAAAGCACCACTTTTAGAGGTACACGTAATTTGGAGGATGATGTGTTCATACAATTGCTGGTGACCAAAGGAGCCCACAATCCTAATCTCCAAGTTGCTATTACTGTGCATTGTATGTAGCCAGCGTTCATTTGAACTTCCACTATTAAAGAATGAGTGGAATGTACAGAATGCAATCTGATCATGAGCGTTTGGACGTTCTATTATGTGCAATTTACACAAATATCTGCTTTTCCTAGATGACTGGCCTTTTTTAAAGCCCTATCTAAATGTTTTATAAGTTTTATCTGATTGTGTCACCTTGGGTGTGAAAGGGATTTAATAATAATAAAATTAAAAATAGGACTAATCGACCACAATTTCCCACGGTCTACACTTTTATAGACCATAGAAATGTCTTATAAAATGTTCAAAACTCAAGTGGAACCACGAGCCGCAGGCGAGAGGTTTCACTGCAAAGTTTTGAACATTTTATGGCGTCATTTCTATGGTCGATTTGATTTTTACAATAACATTTTTTTTAGTTTCCTGCGAGGTTTCTCGGAAAATGTTACGTGATTTCCATGGTCTATACTCTCATAGACCATAACTCTGGACCAACCAGCGCACAAGGATTTACTCAGTTATAGTAAAATTAAAGATATTTAATATTTTATTAACACAGTAAGAACCTTGCAAAATGCAAAATGAAGCGAGGACCATCTTCAGCGTCTTGTCTTTAGAAAACACATTTAGTTATCTTAACTGATCAGTCTCTTTTACGTGGATCTTAGGAGGAACAGCAGTCCAAGAAAAAGGGAGGCGTATACAATAGAGATGACCTTGAATTACAAATCATGATTGGTCAGGAAGTCCATCTTGGTACCTTGGCTTGTACGGCAGTGGAACCTCTCAAGGTTTTGTCAATTGCAACTTACCATTACCCTCTTGCTTCTAATAGTACCAAAAGTTACAAAAACTCACAAAATTTGAATTTTTTTTTGGAAAATCCTAAGAAGTAAATGGCATCGTGCAAAAGTTCCACCCGAGAGATTTCATTTGACTGGTAACACCGTGAGATTTCATCCTGAGATTCAAAAGCTACAGTGTGCGGAGAAAGTAGTGTTCGATAGCCCAGGGCTAGTTTATTTTGCTATCAGGCTGGTGAATTCTCTTTTAAATTGACTCGACCGACAAGTGAAGTCTTTTTGGGAATTCAATTATTACAGAAGAACTGTAAACAATATTGGTCATCGACTTTTTTTCAAGCTAGCTGAAATGACTTTTGAGCTAGCACATGCTAGCTAGAGCTTGTCCGAATGGCAAGCTGTAAAACTGACTTTCTCTGCACCCTGAGTTAGAATATCAAATCAATCTCACCATAAATTCATGAAGGTGTGAAAGGATTAATCATTTGTTATATAATAATTCCTAAACATGCTTTAATTAAACTTTAATCGCGTCTCTTGACAGTCGCATCCAACTACGCGACTGACAAGCGACGTGAACGACTTCGTAAACTCTAAAAGCCATGCAAGAGAAAAACCTCTACTCGCAGGGTATGGGAAAGTATGGCTTTGGAAGAAAGCCAGTACAAATTCAAAATTTCTTGCCAAACTAAGGGGAAAGAATGGCAGACAGGGAACGTTTACAATTTGTACTATACATATAATTCAATGAAAAGTTGGGTGTCTATAGCCGGTCTTGAAGGCCTTGAATTGGCCGTTTTCTGCTGTGCAACACAAATTTCAAAACTGTTAGGGAGGAGGTTTCCTGTCATTTACATATTCCTTTTCTATTTAGATCACCGCAAATGGCCGTTCTGATGAGATCAAACTTAGTGTTGATTGTGGTAAGTACACACTGAAGCTACAAAATGAGAACTGCAAACATGTTACACCCCAAAACTCCACTTTATGGACACCTCATTATTATGGCCAATTTGCTTTGTCCCTGGAAAAAAGCCCTTGCATTTTCTCTAAATTCAACCCGCTTTATACGGACACCCGTTAATATGGACACATGCTATGGCCCCCTTAGTGTCTGCATTAACGAGGTTTGACTGTACTTCGTATGTTAGGTGGTGGCAGTGAGGCATGTTTTGGAAGCTGCAGGAATACATTTAGTTACAGTTAACTGTGAAATTGAAGTTTCCACCTTCAGTGTGGAAAGAAAGTTGTGTACAATAACCCCGGGCTAGTGGATTTTGCCATCAGGCTAGTGAAGCTTTTGGGGGGAATTCAAATTACAGAAGTACTGTAATAAACGCTGGAAATTTTGAAGCTGGAAATTCATTAAACCTCGCTGTAACGGCGGTCTTCGGTCATCATTCATGGATAAGAGTGCACTGTTGCTGTCTGAGGTCATAGATTTTGCAATGTTGCCCGTTCAGAGATTTTGGCGGGAAATAGTTTGTTATATGTCATGTGACCTCGAAGTAATCAATGAGAGCGCGCGGTGTGGGGAAAAAATTTCCAGCTATATACACTGTATAATTATAACAAGACAACTTGTGTAAATTCTGTATAGAATCAAGCTTATCTTATTATTACAGTGAATTAATAAGGCAAATAAATTGATTAACAAATACTGTAATTTATTAATTAATAATTATTATTCATTTATTTATCCCGCTCGTCCATTTTTTTTTTCTTGCCAGCTACGCTTGGGGCAAGATGTAAACTGACTTGCTTTAATCCTTTGCTCCATAACCTTGGCTATTAATAATACCTCTTATCACTCCTGATATCGCACTGATAACTTAAATTACAACACTTTGTTATTTTTTTTCTTTTAGGAAGTAAAATTGTATCGCTAACCATCTCAGGAAAAGACCTGACTTCACTCAAGGTAAAACAGAACATCAGTGGTACAGTGTACAAGTAAAACTTATTCCCAAATCCGATTGGTAGCGAGTTCTTTAGAAGTGTCAAAGGGAAAGGGTCTTGAAAGCTAAGTGAAAATGTAATCGTTCGGATCACTGGAATTTTTTCAGCGAACGTGGCAATAACAACCATCAAATAGAAACAAGCCTTTTAATACTTGTCTTGTAAGACAAAATACAGCGTACATGTCGATGAATTTCCAAAGTTAAAGTGTTCGTTGAACTACAGTCAGTATAGCTTTGGAATACTCACCAACAGATCATGTAGGGGTCACTTGTTTGTCCCAGGGTCACAAGCTGCTACTGTCTATTGGGAAGGATTTTTTTACTCCACAGAAAACGCGTGTGTGAACGTTTGCTTGGTCCGGGTGACTTTAGAAATAACGGCCCTGTCTCCAGCCGGCAATGTCAAAATAGTGTACTCAATCATTATTTTGAACAAAAACATATTTTCCCAGCCATTCATCCGTTCGACTGCATCTGTTAAAACGTTTTCGTTAGCCGTTCATCTGTTTTTTCTCATTCGTTCAAATATATCTTCATCCCTTCTGCCGTTCGTTCCTTTTCTCATCCCTTCGCTTCGCTTCGCTTCGTACGTTCAGCGGTTCGAACGGATATTGCAAGGAACGCTTTCGCGTGAGAGGTCACATTGGACTTTTTAAAGTAAAAGCGGCAACATCCCTTCTTATTCGGAGAACTGCATGAATTTGCTAAAGCATGAAATAAAAGGAACTTATTGATTTCCTTTTCTGCAGATCAGTCGTGATCAAGATCCAGACGTGATCGTGCTGGGAGTTACACCTGGCTTTGCTCTTAAACTGATGCATAAATTTCCTTTCAAGGGTTCGGCATTTCTTAATCCAGGAAGTGCTGGTACAGTATGCTGTATTTATTCTCTTGTAGTAATGCTAGACTCAAGTCCTGTTGTCAAATTTAACTGCAGAGCATTCAGAATAATTATTTCTCCAATTGTGAGTAGATAACATGCGCTGGTTGATTCTTCACAGGTATCTCATGTACAATGGTTAAATTTGGGAGATATATGTCGTTCGTTAAAAAATTAAGGCAATCGTCTACCACTGGAAGTTGTCGACTGAAAAAATACAAATGTCCTAAATCTGTGTAGTGAAGAAGTTCCCCACAAAATGAGAGAATCTCATTCCTGAACTGTGACACTGACCAAGAGTTCCACTAATCTCTTGGTCATCTGTGTTTTTTCAGTTGACAGTACACACTTTTGTAAGAAGGAAGCAAAGACGGCCTAGATACAAAACCACGCTGAGTTAAACAGTAAATATCAGCGATCTAATCCCTATAGAGTCTTCAAGCTCTACAACTTACCTAGGCTTCCCCGCACTACAATCAAAATCGTTGGCCAGCATTGTTTCAAATTTAACTTTGCTATATTACATCAAGTCGCATTTTACGGATGCGTCGCGTGAAACAGGCCTCTGAAGATAAGAGAGAGATGCATAAATTTTAAGGTCGGACTAAAGGGCGTAACTTTCATCAGTTAAGCCCCAGACACAAGCAGTTATAACTAACGTCAGGTTTTATACAACGGGCGCACCCCTGGAGGCTTTCAGGAGTCTTAACAGAAGTAACATGCTTGTCTTATAGTGGCATCAGAAAGGGACATAATCCTTGAAGTCAGTGAACGCGTCACGAAAGAAATTATTCACGATCTAATGGATTGGGTAAGCTTGGGTGTGGTTCACATTTAATGAAGTCAGCAAGTTAGTTTCCACTGAATCGTAGTCAACAGTTACCGGCACCCTACAAATGACCAATTAACGTACTCAAGCAAAACTGACAACGACAGAATGACTAACTATAACTGAGTATATTGTACTGACAATGAACGACTGTTTAACCATGACAAAAGACGGATCGAAACGCACCAATGACATTTCGAGACTTCATAGCCAATAACATTACGGCTTAACTGACAAACGACCGATAACATCGCAACCACACCTCAGAATTATATGTAGCAACGGGGAAAACGCATGTTCTAGGATAACGCTACATGATGGACAGGGCTCGCGCGCACCTTAAAAGCCCTTGAATTTTAAAATGAAAATTCAAAGCCTTGTAAATTGCAGTCGGTGCTGGAAAGCCGTTGAATTTCAGTACTAACTTTATAGTTGAAGTAGAGCTCCAAAGGAGCAAACACAGAAAGACCTTTGGGATAAAATTACTCATGTTGTGGAAGAACTAAACAAGACTCACGGCTCTTTTTTGCACTGAATGGATTCCTTGAAAAATGAGAAATGCGTCCTTGAAAGTCCTTGAAAAGTCCTTTAATTTTTTTTGTCCAAAAAGGCTACAAACCCTGAATGGATAAATCTTTATCTAGTTGATACGGCAACTGGATTCCCTAATTCTTATCTGCTGGATAGCGATGATAGTGGATAGTGATATCCAACATTTGAACAACCGGGGTAATAAGTTGATTATCACACTCCTCCTCGCTCTACCGTTACGACATTTGTTACAGATGTTACAGGTTACAGCTACAGTCTGGAAGTAATTTATTCTAACCCAGAACACCCACACACAAGGCCAAATGAACCTAAATGCAAAATATATGGGAAAATCGAAAATCGGCTCGAGACTTTGCGAGTCAGTAGACCAGAAGAGAATATGCGCTATCGTGCGGGGAGGAGGGTGGGGCGAGAACTGCTAGCGAGGGTACCAAGACCTAAACTTTACTAGAAATGGCTGAATAATCATGCATGCTGCTCTTTAAACTGAAGAACAGGGTCTGTGGATATGCCGTGTATTTCCCAGGACCACGCTGAGAAGGTTAACGTAGGCTTTTGTGCGTGTTTTCCCCAGTGAGAATAGCTAGCAAATTAAAAAACATTTGTGCCTGACAGTATGAGAGTTAAAAATGTGTTTCGCGTTTATCTTGTCTTTCAGGTGTCAGAAAAGTTGTCCAAAGATTTTGCTGAGTTAAGGTGACTGGAAAGTGACGACGTCTAGCAACTTAGTAATAATCATGACATTAAATTTCGAAGTAATAAGTTTAAAAACTTCTTATTTAACTCTAGCTAACTTTTTTTTTTGGTACACTTCTATAATCGCAACTTATTATTATTTTATTAACTTTGGTTTCATTAATCATTTTCAATTGGTTGAAAGGGGCTGATTTTGAAACAAGAGTTATTTGTTGAACGTTTTATCGTAGTGTCTGTAAGGCATTTGAAACGAAACAGTTAGACGTCAGTTATTTTCCATCTCTTCAGTACTAAAACAATAATGCCGAACTTAATGTTATTTTTAAGGGCAAGCAGCTCACTCAGTTGCCCTCTTTGTCTTCATCCCTATTCTGATAACATGTGTCTGAATGGGAAAGGAAAACTCGTGCACCCAACAACGTGATAGTCGCGAGAGGCAGAACCCAGGGAAAGAAACTCCTTCCACCTATCTCGCGCCCTCGAGCTCCCGAATTTCCCCGTTCGCCTTTCATCTCGAGCTCCTGTTACGAAGCGCTATCCACCTCCCCTCCCCCCCTCCCCCCGAACCCGAATCAAAAGTGTTATTTGCGTTGTTAGTGTCCTTCCTCATTTGGAATTTCTGGTTTATTTGCAGCTTAAAAGAGGTGGAGAGAATCAAATCTTTCAAAGCTTCTACATCAGCATCAGCAGCCAAGGAAAAAGAGCAATGTACGGAAACAGAATTGTTGTCTTTGTTATTGTACTTCTTTTGGTTGTGTAGTTAGGTTGCCATAGTTCAAACTGATGTCTTTTTCTACTCATAACGACACGAGCTTACCTCTCTTGATCTAGGGTAGGGGTCCACCATTGGAAAAGTTATGGGAAGGTGAGGGGAGCAGGGGGCGGTCAGCCGCATGAATTTTTTTTCCTTAACATTTCTTATGCATTAAATTTTTTAGGCCAGTGCAGGAATATCTTAAAGGGCTACTAAGTGTGCATGATTTTTTGTTATAAGATTTTCCCTTGCAGGAATATTTTTTGTACCTCGCCTGCACCTTCCATAACTTTTCTATTGGTTCTTTCCTTATAATAAGGATGGCGTCTTGCCTCCGGTCCCTACGCTAAGCTGTTACCGCAAGAAAATTTGCTTTGTTTCATTTACCCCATCAAATGACCGCCGCCTGGTTAGCTAGGTTGGGAGAGCGCCAGTCTACCGAGCGGAAGGGCGTGAGTCAAATCCCGGCCGGACCGATTCTCGGCTTGCACTGTCACGCAATAAAAACTAAAAATGCAAACTATTCAATACAGAAGGACTAGAATCTGGGAAATGAAAAAAGATGAATATACAAAAACCCTTGCCAAGAATCAGGTCTGTGAAATAGTTCAAATGCGAGATATTGGGAAAAACGGTTTACCTAAATTTATAAAACTTTGTATGGAAACGCCATGTTGGTGTCCCTTTCAGGAACACCAATATGGCCGCCGGATACTAACAGAAACATCTGTTTTCGAGTTTTCCTACTAATGCGTGAATTCTTCGCTCGACGAGCTCATAAAGATTACAGTAATATTTATTCTGAGACAAGAAATGCTTACATTGCAAAATCTCCCAAAATCGGTAATGTTTTTAACCCCCATAAGAGCTTTCCCGGCCGCCAGCTAAATGCCGCGTCACGCAAAAGCCTGGAAATTCAAGCGTCCTCTCTCGCAAAACGAAGAACCCTTTCGAACCAAAAATTTGTTCATGTAAAGATGTTTAGGTAGTATAATACCTCGTGAAAGTAGAAACTCAGAAGAATCGATAGTTTCTTAGTTTGATCTTTGGTGACGTCACGTGCAACCCAAGAATAACCAGAGTCTTTAAAAAACTGGTGAGATCTTGCTGGCTATGATTTAAGACTTTGTCTCGTGTTCGTACCATTGGGTGGCGACTTTTCTTTCATCCTTTCGTATCAATTGCGAAGGGACGTAAAAGAACCCGCACTGTTGTTTGTAAACAGCAGGGGAGGTACTATCTCTCACCGGGGTAAGGGACTGTTACGGGCCCGCAGTAGTTAGCGTCGTGCGCTGGTGAAGTTACCCCGCCACAATTGGCGAACGAAAGAAAGTAAAAATAAATAAATAAGTGTCCTTTTTTATGATGACATTTTTTTCATTTCATTGTAGCGCCCAGTGAAACATCTTCCACTCCCATGACCACTCGTTCCAGGACATATAACACAAGAACAAGCGGCAGCAAACAAGCAGCAGCTAACGCCGTAGAAAAGTATTTTTTCCTCTTGATTTATGTTACTTGAAAAAATTCATGTAGTATAATGACAATGTCACTAATTTAAAGAGAGTTCAACAGCCCCTTTCGGACAACGGAGCGCTCAGGCTTTTGTGGAATGTGTAGTTTTGTCACCGCAAGAAACTTTAGTCTTTTCGAGCGGTTTTGTAGCCGTCTGTTTTAGCAGCCTTCCAGCGGTTTTGTAAGTTAGTTCGAAGATGTCCAGCGCCCCAGAAAACCTTCCTTTTTTCCTTCAATGGTACCGATTCAGTCAGTGTAACGGCTACCTGCCTGAGGTGGTAACCATAGTGGCGATATTCAGTGTGAGGGCTAGCCTAGGGTGAAGGAATTTTCTGGGGCGCGTGGCAACTAGGATTTACTCACAAGAGGTAGGGAAGGGGCGACAAGTGTTCTTTATGCACCACCATAATGATATAAGCCCCGCTTTCACTCTTCCCAGTCTTCCTCGGCATTCCAAAACAAAAGTTGGCGACTGCAAATAAATTAAGAAATACTGATTTCTCGCTCGCCCAAAAATGCACCTTATAAACTACAGGTTATCCAGGGGCTGGGTAGATACCCAAGGCATTGCCTAGCTTAAGATTCTTTAGGGACCGACCATTAGAAAAGTTATGGGGGGGTGGGGAAGGGGAATTTTCGAGCCGCAGGAATTTTTTTCCGTTATCAAATTCCTTGTATGAATTTTTTTTAGGCCATAGCATGAATATTGTTTAGGATTAATTGGGGTGCAAGTATTTTTTTTCATTTAATTTTCCCTTGCGCGAATTTTTTTTGAACTTCGCCCGCTTCCCCCCCCCCTCCCCCCATACGTTTTCCAATGGTCCGTCCCTTAGATGAGCACGACTACGAGGACGAAATTTCTCTCAATGGGTCCTCAATACTAAGAAGAGTTCGCGCGTGAATCTGCGTCATTTTGGCGGGAAATCGTGATAGTCTTCATCATTCTACTACGAGTTTTAACGAGCTATCGCAGTGGCTGAAACAAGTTATCAAATGTTTAGAAGATTTATCATCATGCGATCGGGAGAGGGCTTAACCGACTTCAATAAAATAATCTTTCTTACCCTGTGACTAAAAGTACAATGAAGCTTTCCGGGGTGTGTGTCTTTTTTTAAGAAGACGCGGAAAAACCCCAGTTGAATTTTTGTCTGCGAATGTAAAGGTCTCAATTCACATTCTGCTTAAGCTAACAAGGCAATAATTATGTATTTTGCTTTTCAGACTGATAGTTTATCCAGCCCCTCCCCAGCCAGGCGGGATTACAGTTACCTCTGAGGATATCCCTTGTCTTGCCCCAGGAGAATTCCTTAACGATGTCATCATTGATTTCTACCTCAAGTAAGTTGACATCTGTTTAGGTGGTGTCGATGCGTCAATTTTGACCTTTCTATCGAGAGTTCGGAGAGTCTTAACCGCTCACAAAACACTGTGTTTTAACTTTTCCTAATGCTACTGTGTTCTTATTTCAGGTATGTGTTCGAGAAACTTAAACCGGAAGACAAAGCTCGTACTCATATTCTAAGCTCGTTCTTTTACAAACGGCTCACACAGAAAAATAAAAAAGATTCAGACAGTTTCACCAGGTAAATGTGCCCATCCATCAGTAGGCCACCTTTGTTACTATTTACTGCATCCTTGTTTACCATAGTTATTTACCCCACATGCAGTTAGTTATCATTTGTCATGAGTTCGAATCTCATCTGCACCTCGATAATTTTTTTGCAAGCTTTCTGATGTTAAATTTCTTTCTTCTAAATTCTGTAAAATTTTCCACCCGGAAGGTTGAAGGGGAGAGCACATTAGTTGTCTTTTTTCATCCTGATGGACTAGATTGTGTCCTTGTGTCATTTTGCTTTGAAAGGGTGTTTTGCGCTCTCCCTCCCCGGTAGTCTATATCCGCCTTCCATAACCCTCACTTTTACAACGAGGCCAAGTGCAAAACGTGACTTGTGAAGTGGGGTTAATTTGCATGAAAATTAAAAGCCATTTTCATGTCTTCCTATTTAGCCTCGTTTTGAAAAAGAGGTTAGAGGCAACTCGGAAATGAGTTTTGATTGTGATAGTATCTTAAATGTTGCAAGCGAAGAGTATGAAATTACACAGTCTACTCAGTACTTGCGACTTTTGGATTTAATTCTTATTAGCTTCTCGAACTAAACTTGTATGACATGGCTTAAATTAACTAAACTTAACTTTAATCCTTGATGAATTAATTATTTCTCCACGTATAATTTGCGTATTCTAATAATCGTTACTGGAATTTTTGGAAATGTAGAGAAAGTAGAAATACCCAGCGTTTAAACCTGATTTTTATTTCCTGTTGTTTGGTCTCTAGCACACCTGACCGAATGCATTCCCAAGTACGAACATGGACGAAGAATGTCGACATATTTGAGAAAGATTTTGTGTTTCTTCCTATCAATGAAAGGTTTGCTATCCTTCTGTATTAGAAGAAGAGTTTCCAGTTTCTTTTCATATTTATGCGTGAAGGAAAAAGCCCAATTCAACCCTGTTTACCCTAAGGTAAAGAAACGAAACAGTCTGGATGTGATAATGTGATGTGTATTTGAAAACATTATAACTCCTGTTGCTTGGCCATTTTGAGGTTACTGTGATACTGGATCATCATTGCGTCTATTATTTTTTCTTATAGCCCCTGAGGAAGCATTATATATCGGGCAACCTTATTGAAATATTTTTTGTTGTACCATAGTTTCTTTGTTTACTTCTTCGTCGCTTTGCCGTCAGGATCAGTTTGCCGTTTATATATTTTTGGTTCGAATTGCACTTTGGGACTGGTTTGTTGGACCTTTTCTCCCATAGACAGGGCTCGCACAGTCGTGAAAAGTCCTTGAATTTTAGGGGAGTGCTAATTTCCCGGCTTTGTTTAATTCTATTGGTTTCATATTTCAGTTCCCATTGGTACCTGGCAGTCATCTGTTTTGCAGGACACACTGAACCAACTTATATAAACGAAATCCTAGATGAAGATGAAGAAAGCCAGGTATCTTGGAGTATTCCACTATCCTAACCACAGCCTTTAAACATTCAGCTGTTCACTTTCTCTCCTCTCCAATGCTCAATACTCTCCACACATTTAAAAGCTTTTTTCAACAGTCTAGGCCCTCGGCGTTTTCTCTTGCCCCGTTTTCCGCGCGAAGACTGGGAAAGGGCAAGCGAGTCTCTCGGTGACGTCACAGCTCACGGTAGAGTCCATGATTGACCGAGCCGCGAACGGCTGGGGACCTGGCTGATTTTTCAGTACTTTCGGCAAGGTTTTGACAAACAGCCTACCCCCTAAAGCTACATTTCTAAGATCCTCGTATTTGTTGTAAACATTTTCCTTTACGAATCAACAGCAGAAAAAAGATTCAGAATCCGATGCTGCCACGGAAAAGGAATCGGAGAACGATAATAATAACGATGTTGATGACGATGATGATTTGGAGTTACCGACACTTACAAGTCTTCAATCCAAATCACTCAGTAAGAACAGAAGAAAAAGTAGCTTGCCCAAACAGAGCATCAAATCACAGTAAGCTATTTTTGTTTATAATGTCGTTGTTTAGTTATGGTGCCTTAGTCATGGTTCTGTCAGCCCACACAGTAGGAATTTCCTTAGCTTTAGAAGATAGGGAGCACGTTTACGGCAAACCGCATAGATAGCCTTGTGATTTAAGTAATGTTTGTACTTCATTTATTCTGGGGCCGTAGATCTTTTATAGATCCGATGTGCCGTAATTCTAGCATGGTTCTGTCCATGTTTTAGAGGTTGGTTTTGGCCAATTCTTTATTTTCTCTGCGAGACATCAACTTGACACTTGGACTCTTGCCCCCCATAAAACACGTGGTATGGCGTGATTCTGTGGGTGTTGAGAGTTCGAGGTCAGGGCTTAAATCAGAGTGCGCGGATATTTTTCATCAGAGCTTTCTCTGGTTACACCATACTGACGAGCCCCAAAGAGGGCGAAACAGCTGTCTATGGCTACAATCCCGCTCTGTTTTGAGTTCTTTCGGTGTCGTGTTGATGTCTTGCAGAGTTAATTTTCACGTAGTACGATCAGCATTGCAGTATTCTGCTTGCAGAATTTAATATGTCAGCCTTGCGATTGTTTACAGCGACAAAAAAAGGACAGTTCTAAGTTACGCTTTTTCGTGGACCCAAAAACACTGCCCTTTACGTTGAAAAAAGTAGGCGGTAAACTTGGGAAATGGCGGAGAAAATGATCTCCTGGTCGTCTGTTTGTCGCAAACGTGTCTCAAGTACTCGTTTATATGTTGTGTTTCAATTCTATTCCTGGTTTATATTATATCTTCCGCTAGTCCAGACTCATTATCATACATTACCATACCCAAAAACGAGGGAAGATAGAATTTAAGGATAAAACTAAACCATAACATATGCACCTGGGTGTATGGAGCCAAGTTTCTTCACTAGAAAAATTACGTGATACTGAACAAACCTTGCACCCTGGCCTATTGCGTATACAAACTTAGATTAAGCAGGAGTTTTTTTCTGAAGTATATATTTGTAATCCCGTTTTATTTCCATAAATCTTAACCTCTAAACCGCCAGGCACGACTCTCCTTACGGTGGAGGTCAAATGTGTTGGGGCACTTACCGTATAATAATAGTAAAATTGGCGAGGCGACCTCTTCCTTCCCACCCTGAACAATGTAGAATTTCAAGCAATTTAGATGCAGTCGACGCAAATAAGTACTTTTTTGGCACAACATCGCCCGAGGGGGGAGTGGGGAGAAAGAGTGATGAACCCAGCTCTCCCAGTTTCTTTTAACCTCCAGTGAAGAAGACAGTGGAAACAAACCAGGCTTTTTTTCTGGGCAGCACGCACAATCTGTTATCCATTGTTTTAGGCGTGTGCGAGGAAACCTGTAGTTCCTTGGTGTTGCGGATTTTAAAAGATGACGTAGTACAAAAGAGAGAAAGATAATTAATAATACCTACACCACAAAACACAGGCAAACCAACAATAGTTTCCCAACACCAAGAAACACTAAGAAAACCTCTGGCTTCTTATCTGTTGTGACCCCAGCTAACGTATGATTATTTAACACACAAAAAATTCTCTGCTTCCTCCTACAGACCCTGCATTTTGGTGTTTGATTCACTGGGATGCCAAAGAAATAGGTGCATGATGAATCTTAGAAAGTAAGTCTCTGTCTGTGGTCAATTTTCTAACGTCAATTTCTTTTTGAGTACCAGTGTGGATGATTTGCTGTAACTGAATCATAATCGAAAATTAAATCAGATTAATTTATTAAGGGCTGGGGGGGGGGAGGTTTGAAAAAGGTTTAAAGGCTTGTTTATAGTGAAAAGTGCACTTAGCTTATCCAGCTAGTTTACAGGCACTCCAATCAAATACTTAGAAACAAATAATTGCCATACAGCATAACAGGATTAAAAACCCCAACTGGCAGGAGGCAACCAGTTGGCTATTTGCAAGTGTGGCCGAGGATTAGAACTCGGGACGGCCGAGAACAAATGCAGTAAGTGGCCAGAGCGGGACTCGAACCCGGGACCGCCGGATTGCGAGTCCGACGCGCTGACCAGTCGGTCACGCTGCCTCCTACAAGGGAAGGAAGAACTCTACAAAATAATTGGTATTTCTCTTTTTTTCGGTATTACACCCATGAAAAGGCAGAGGTTTTTGCACAGAAAAAGGTCGACTCCGCCCGTACAGTTGTTCAAAGGGTGGAGAAACTGCGTGCACAACTGTAAATAATCTGTTGTAATCTCGGCTGATTGGCGAAGACCTCTTAGTTTTCGCAGAAAAGCTTCGAACAATTACTTTGCCGGCATCGCGGTGACGTATAAAGCAATGTTTCTTTTCTACGGAAAAAAAAAACAGGCAACCACATTGAAAACGTCACTAACAGGTCATAAGTGTATTCGCGTCTTTCAAACATTTTCATGATCATTTTAACGTGATCAATTTATCAACTTTAGGAAAAATTCCGAGTCGTTTACTTTTAAATTCTAAAGGACCGTGCCTATGCAAGTACAGAAAAAGACAGAAAAATTCTTCGTTCCACGCTAACGTCGTAGCCTTGCATTGGCGCCATTGTGATGAACGCGCAAAAGGGCTTTTTGCCGTCTCCTTCCTGCCATCTTAAGGAAGCTTACGTAACCACGACAGCGACGGCAATGCGGAAGTTTAAGGCTATGTTCACAGTATACCGCCATAACCATAACACACAAGAACGGACGGTGATTTCGGTTAGATTTTTGTGACTGAGCAAAGCTGCGCCGCGCCGATCTCGAAATTGGAGCGTCACATATCGGATAGATTCTGTGCCACACTTTGTTGCAGTTAACACTGAGGTATTTTGACCGTACGGGAAGTAAATAGGTAGGAGCAAGGACTGGAACCTGCTGAGCTTGAAGTGAAAATTCAGGAGTGAGGACTGGGTTTTAGTTCACCAAACCCTGCACGTGCAAAGTTATTGTTTTGCTAATTTAATCCTATTGCATTTTTGAGTTGTCGTCGCCGTCGTGCCATATTTGACTCTTGACTTTTGACTCTTTTTACACTGGTCCAAATTTTCGATCGGACGAATTTTTTACCTTTGCAACGCGTTTACACGTAACCGTGTAAATTCTGTTACAGTACTGTTTACACGAGTCCGTGCAAGTTTTTGCCAGTGTCAGCATTGTTTTTTTCCTTCCTCTTTTTTTTTAACTAGGCTCCAGGCTTTTGCCTCGTAAACTGTGAAAAAATTGTCCGGTTTACTTGTTAACACGAATCCGTGTAAAAGTGGAACTGTACCGCTTTAAAATTTTGACCTACTCCTGATCAGGTAAAAAACTTGCACAGTTCCGCGGATCCCGTGTAAACGAAAGGCGGATCCGTGCAAGTTTTTTGTCCGTTAAAAAATTTGTCCAGACTCTTGTAAACGGGGTCTCAAACGCCCTAGTTTCGCTTCCGTCGCCGTGGTGGGCACGTTAGCCCTCTTTGAATTCTCTAGTGATCGTTTTAAACACGTTAGAAGTTTTTACTGATTTGCTTTTTACTTGAATTGTCACCAGCTACCTAGCATGTGAATGGAAAGAGAGAAAAAAACAGTGTGAGCCTAGAGAGTTCAACAAAGATAACGTCAAGGGAAACCACCCTAAGGTGTGTTGAATCTGGGCTCAATTTAATAAAACTTTACAAGTGTAATTCAGTAGCTGTTGTTTCCGATTGTTATTTGTGTTGTCGGACTCTGGCAGAGTACGAAAACACCAATTTTCCGCAATGACAAAATAGTGGATCATCATACTTTTCTGGGAAACTGCCCACCTACCCCTCCCCTAAGCCAACATTTTGCTCTAAGTGAGAAGTAAGTGTTAGTGTTGGCTTAAGGGAGGGGTAGGTGGAAAAGATTAAGGCCACGCCTACGTGATTCCGGACATGTTTGAAGCTGCATTTTTTTAAACGAATCGACTTTGGCTTCTGTACACGCCAAAACCAGTGAATCAGCTCACATGAGCCGCTCTCCAGAGTGGTTATAAGGGCTCTATGCACACGAATGCGTGTAACAAAATTTCTGGTTTCAAAATGTCCGGATTCGAGTGGATGTAGCCTGATGCTCAGACGTCCGAGGTCGTTCGCGGTCCTTTCGCTTCTCTTCCTCTCCCGTCTGATATACTCTGTGCGAAGTCGTGTTCATGACGTCAGAGCCATTGTCAATTTTCACCAATCAGAGCGGTTGTACCATAGAGGGATCACCATCGGAGAGGGAAAGAAGCGAAGGGGCCTCGGACGTCTGAGCATCAGGCTAGTGTGGATGGGGCCTCATTAAATTGAGATAACATTTAAGTGGAGCTTAGGACGAGGAAGATTTGTATGACTTGGACCAAATTATTACTTGTGGCTATTCTTTTACTTGTGTTATCCCCGTTTACACGTGTGTCCAAGAGCACAAGCCGGGGGAAAATGGACTTAATACAGACTTGTAATACTCATCATGTTGCTGGTGGTGAGTCCCTACCATACTATCCGTGCCTTTCTTTCGCTTGCCCAATTTTGGCGTGCTCGAGAAAGACTCTGCATGAATCGAGTAAGGTCTTTGTTGCGCATGCGCTGCATGTTGCTTGGATGCAAATTCGAACCCAGGCCTAATAGCCTTGCGCTTAGAACAACAGCCTCAGTTTTAACCTTCAGTATTACAATAAACGGATACTAACACTCAAAAAACCAATTTGACGAGCATCGAGATTGATTAGTTTAGAATTTCAGGCTGCGTCGAAGAGCCTTCTTTCCTTCTCCTTGGTTAAGAAGAAGATAATAGAAAGCTCTGCTCGCAGAGTGCTAAGTCCCCTGACAAGATTGGAACCCAGAATGCCGCTTGGGCGCTCTAGCCTCTAAGCCTCGGAGATAGTAGGAAGTGCTCGCCTTGGTGTTTCTTGGCTTAGTTGTTAATGACCTGAAAAGTGGTGAACGCTCATAACCAGCGGAAAAATTTAGGCAATCTGTATTTTTTTTTTTTGAGCTTTATTCCACTTAAACTGTTGACAGTTTTCCGAAAGATCTTCGAGATCGAGCGCTAACTGTTCTTTACGGGCAGCCATCTTGGTTTCAGTTGCTTCGTTTGTAACCTGGCGAAGCCAAAGATCACCGAATTCCAAACCCCGCGGTTATTTTTATTTGTCACTCATTTCGGTAGGAGCTCCCACTGTCTGAATGTTGTTAAATTTTGTGAAACAGTTCCTTTAATTCTTGATTTTACACCGTCTTGCCCCACTCTTAGGTCCCTGTGCAGGATAACTTCTGTGATTGTGGGGTATACGTGTTGCAGTACATGGAAAGCTTCTTCGAGGTGAGGAATCTCTCTTTGATATGCAGTTTTAAAACAGAATGATATTTAGGGTGCTTTCCGTCGGTTGTAATCCATTGTAAGGTAAAGTACACCGAAAGCTTTCAACAGCTCGTGGATATTGAAGCAACTAAGACGCTGCAAGTATTTTATTCCAGCGGAAAATTTTACGGTATGGTAAATTCTTAAAAAAGCTATATCTTTAGTCCATTGCATTTGCCTTTTCGGGGTGTGTCGCCGTCGGCTTGGCATGGTTCCCAGTTGTGTGTGAGAAAGAGAAAAAACGTTTAAGTGTGAGTACGTCTGTTTGAGATTTCGTTCAACGTTGGTTTTGTTTTTGACTACGTTTTACCAGGAGACCTGAGACCCAGTCCTCACAATTTTTCTTTTCTGTAGTGCGTGTTGGTAAACGTGGCGTCCGGATCTCAGCGTCTTCCGAAGACTTCCGAACGTATCCGAAAATGTCTGAAAATTATTTTATGACCTTTGAGCACTCTGAAAGTTTATAAATAGGCGTTGAATTTTGGTCGTCAATCATGCGTTAAAGAACAATTAATTTGTCCGAATAAAACTCTTTTTAATTTTTAGCGTGTATGTTTTGTTTTCCCAGGACAGGTCATGTGATAATATTCTAGAGAACTGTTTCTTTCAAATTTCGTCTTGTTCACGTGCATGCCTACACATAATTGATGAAAGACAAAGGGTCAAGTTCCCCTGGGACCTCTATTGGTAAACAAAACATGCAAGCTAAAGAGGTTTGTCGTCGATGCGTGACATCGATGTCACCCCCTTATCGGCCTCCTCTGAACCTTGGCCGCATTCGTCGTGTTGACTTTTGAATAATCTCTGCTGACGCGGAGCAAACGATCGGTCCCTGCCTTTCTTAAAATACCGGTCGCCTTTTCAAGAACAAAAACATACACACCAGCAGAAAATGGGATCGTCCCTCTTTGCAAACAGTGGTAGCCTTTACTCTAAAAGTCATCGCGTGTTTTTAGATAAATCAGGGCAAACTGAGAAGATTAATGACCTTATACAATTGTGTATACCGCCATTGATTAATGAGAAGAAAATTGTCAAGGAACAAAGCTTGAATGTTTTAAGCATCGGGAGTGGAAATGGGCAGGCAGATTTGTTTGTCCTGAAAGTGATCAAGGAAGAATTGATGAAGACAGACCTAGGCCACAGTGTCAAGATCTTCAACCGTGCCATTGACCCCAACTTATATTCATGTGATCTGTACAGAGCAGCTATTGAAAATCTACCAAGACCGCTAAACGATGGCAAAGTGGCCTTTGAAATCTGTCAGCAGTCCTTTGAAGAGTATCAAGAAAGCCACAGAGAACCCCTCAGTTTCGACATCGTGCATTTCATACACAGCATATATTATGTAGACATCGAGAAAGCTTTACTGCATTGTTTTGAAAAAGAACTTAGCGGTAAAGGAAAAATAATCTGTATCGCCTCCAGGCGAGGTCTTATTTGTAGCGTTGTGTCAAAACTGCAGCAAAAACTGCAGTGGCATGTGGGCAGTGAGATTTACGATGTAGTTGATAAAATGATCCAGATTGCCAACAAAAACGGATGGAAGATTGAGGTTCATGACCAAGAATATTCAATTGATGTCACCGAGGTCTTTGATCCGCATTCAACCGAAGGAAATCTGCTACTCGACTTCTTGACGCAAACGGAAAATTTTCGTAATACTGAGGACAAAGAGTTTGTTGAAGAAACGTTGTCGTTCATTAGAGATCTGACTTATGTCAAAGGCGGGAAATTTTTTGGAGAAAAGAAAGAGTCTCTAGTGGTCATCTCTGTCAAGTAACACAAACTATCGTGAGATTTTTTCGGAAATTGTTTTGTTCTCTTTTTATTTCCAGCGTAGCGACTAAGGGATTTACGTTGCCCCAGCTTGACAATAGTAACTTGTTCAAGATGGAGCTTGAATAATCAAATACTCAATTCCTCAGATTGAAGTTCTCAGATCGTTTTTCAAGCGAGCGGGGACAAGCGCGAGAACAGCTCGCTGTGCGAGTGAAGCACGACGAGGGCGGGGGAGGACCAAACCGTAAACGTTTCTTGGAAACTGCCAACCTACTCCTTCCCTAAGCCAACAGGACCAAAAGGTTTATTATTTTCTGCGCTTTGTATGCACAGTGAAATGACCCTGGCTTTTGCCGAAAAAGGTACAAAAGGTCATGGCTAATGCCTGTGTATACACCACGCTGATCCAATCTGAGCGAGATTGCCGGGGAAGAAATGCAAGATAGAGTCGATAGCGCTTGATTGAATTCGGGGAAAGGGGCACTCAACAAAGCTTCATACGGGGAGGCTCCGACCCCAGATCCAACGCCTTAACTTCAGTTTTATGTACCATTTTTGACAGAATGTATCCCTTTCGTATACCTGCTATTGACAAATAGTACCCCTTTCACATACTTAGTTTAGATCTGCTGTACATACACCGTCTTTCAAATATGAATAAATCACTAAACCAGGAAATTTATTGTCTTTTTCACGACCGTTAGAAGCATTTGTTCGCCCTTTAAGGTCCTTTTACAGACCTAAATAACAGATTTCCCATCCTCGGAGACTTAGGGGTAGTCAGTTGGGACAGGAGAAAGGCACGACGAAAGTTTCAAACACGGGCGGAAAAGCCCCTGGGTACCGATTCTCACCGGGTCTTTTACAAATGGTTAAGCAAGTGCTGGCTCCTGATTGGGCACAAAAATATTTGGTATTATTGTGCCCATTAGGCGAACAGCATCTATTGAGTTCTTTTCGTGCTTCATACACGACCGCT
>CALNXI010000105.1:442565-455065 GCA_942486025.1 Porites evermanni | reverse complement strand
AGATAAGGGGGCATGCCCGGTCATCATCCAGACCCTGAGATAGATGGGGGCGGCAATCTCAAACAAATATTTTTTCGGCCCTTCGGGCCTCATTTTGGTCTAAGAATAAGGGGGGGGGGGGGGGCCCCCCCGGTGACCGGAGGATAGAAGGGAACAGGGCGATAAGAAAGGTATGTTTTGTGCGTGGGGGAAGTTTTTTGTGGTGAGAGATGAGGGGGGGGGGGGGGGCCTCCCCTGGATCCGGCACTGATGTACAGGTTTTGTTGCAAAAAGAAGAACTACTCTCTACTTTCTGCAACAAGATTTCGCAACTTACAACAACCTGACGTTTTTTTGCAAGACACACAACATGGCAATTCAACTCATTTCGTCGTAGACTTTTTAAGAGTCCTGTAATTTTTTTTTCCTGGTTACTTATCCTGCGCAACCTCATTCAAGCTCGCTTCGCTCGTTTTTGAGAACTTATGAGAGGTTGACTTGTAGCAAGTCAAGTTTTGCAGCAATTGTACGTTTTTGTCCCCCGTTTCCAACGTACCTTGAGTCATTCTTAGCCAGTGCGTTCAAATTTCGACCTCGTTTCCAAGTTCTTTTCTCTTCCTCCCCCGAGAAAGGAGTCGAGTTTAAATCTGAGATGTATCAAGATTTTATCTTAGGGAAATGTCGCTGTTGTTGTGGGAAAAATGCAAAATGAGTCTTTGAAGTATGACGTTCATGCTGTTGTCTCTTTCTCGAGGGACGTTCTTCAAATTTCTGCACTCAGAAGATCCATTACCGTTGAATCAGCCTTTTTGTGTGAACAGCCTGTTAACGAAGAGAAGGGAAAAATGCATTTTCAAATTAATATCTGGGAATATCTACGTCAGGCGTTGCTTTGATAACAAATGACCAATTTTGTTGTTTTTGTGGTTGTTTTTCTTAATTTGCATGGTAGGGCGGCTTTTTCGGCTTGCCTCCTAAAACTCAAAAACATGTTTTTCATTCCGCTGTTTGTCAGGGCAAGCAGCCAAAAGGTTGTTTTTCCGAGTTAAAGGAGTGTCTCGCAATTACAAAAATGCAATAATAAGAGTTCATTAGTTGGCTTTGATAGTAATTGTTTCCTAAAATGGCGAGCAGGAAAGTATTTGAGGCAATACTATATATGTGGTACGTTTTACACCGCCGCGGTTACTCGATGTGAACTTTTTGCTGTGAAGTTTTGCACAACAGCGTATCGAGCTGCTTTTTCACAACGCGAAATGGAAATTTTTTGATGTGAGCGTGAAAACAAGACCATCTGTTTTCAACCCTCTTAAGACCTGTATTGTTCGTGTTTAAAAAAAGGCGGTCTTGTTGAAAAGGGTTGGTGACTCGTGACGGCATGTGTTTTTGCTTGTTCCCGTTTTGTTCTCCGTTATAATGCAGCGCACGTTTTTACACGGAAAACATGTTTCCTTTGTTTAAGGGTCATAAACTGGTGTGATGGATTTTTTGGCAAATAAACGTTCAGTCTCACTGAAGAATGAAATAGCGGAATTTAAATCGCTGAGTTTAAGTAGAATTTTCGAGTCCATTCTGCATCCGACGATTGCGGTTTAATATTTCCCCGCAAATAAGGAACAACTGAGTGCTCGCTAACAATTTTAAACCGAGGTCTCTGCATGATTAAAAGATAAGCAGCGCAAAGGGTTGAAAGCTTTTTTACTATTGTAAGAGTTACGTAACGATAAATCTTAATGAGTTCTCAAAAGAAAGATGAAAAAAATTTAAGCCTCTGTATGGGTTTTTCGTACGAAATCGAAGTCGCGACGATCGCTCTAGATGAAGCGACGATCTTTAAGAAATTAAAACAAAGTTAGTCGTGCAATGACGCCAAGAAACCTTCCAGAGAGTGTGTTGCACTTTAAGAGTTTTTGTTTTGCTTATTTTCTCGTTTCCATCGTCGTTGTAAGTGCGCTGAGCTCGCTAGTAGCGTTATCACTCAAAACAATTCTTGATATGCGACGATTTGACGGAAAACGCGCTAAGAAATCGACCGCAGGTACCCATACAAAGTTACAAATTTAACCGATTCAAGACAAAATTAGTGTGTTTTCATGTTATCAGTTATTCACTGGTGAGACTGAAGGAACTCATATACCCGTGACGATCAACCTTTATACTCGTATGCACAAATGAAGGGGTTAGTTCTGTTTGAAAAGCCGAAACTGCAGTGCTCGGTCTTTGGAATTGAAACACAATTATTAGGTTTTATCGAATGAGCTTTTTGAATTTACTTTATCAGCAGATTTGATAAGATGAATCTTCTGTGTTATACCGATAGACTATTAATGTACTCCAGCTAGCTAATTTATTTATATACATTGTACTATCTGTCTTTTCACTGGCTAAGAGCCTACAGTTTATTTTGGAAATCACTGCAACCTAGAAATTTGTTATCTGCAACCAGTTTACTCCATGACTAACTGCCGTGTAGGTTGCGCACGCAATGGATGGTTTCCAATAGTAATGTCAAACTGTTTTCCGTGCGACGATGTGTGTGTGTGTGTGTGTTTTGTTTTGTTTTGATTTTTTTTTCTTTCGTTATTTTCTAAAAAACGATGTATAATAAAACTATTAGATTCTGTTTTGGTGATGCCCGAAATTAGAGAACCTTGGTTGTTCTAGATATCACAATCGACAAAAAAGTCTTCCAATTGAGTGTTTAGAAACTGAATAATTTCTCATTTCATTGCGTGCAAACTATTCCTGTTTCATCATCAAAGATGACCTGAAAATATTTTATTTTATTTTTTTATTATGTTTTTTTTTTCACGCGAGACAGATCAGTCAACTTTTGAGACTCATCGGACCAAAATGTTGGCCCGACTGACTGTTTTTATCATCGCTGTTCATTTAACATTTATAACGTGGTCATACATGAACGAAGACATTAATTTATAATGGTCATAAATAGATTTCCTGTGATTTTCATCTCTGACCAACAATGTCAGAATTTATTAAAATATCCTAACAACTCTTCGTAATGAAAAAGATTACACAAGAGCAAATATCAAAAAGCCAAGATGTGACTCACAAAGATCACAGGAATCATCTACAGGTGTTATTTTTCGCTGATTTTGTTATAAAACAGCTTTTCTATCCTTTATTTGGCGATAAAAGGCAAAGTGAATGAAAATACCTTGCGCAAGCCCTTTAAGTAAATTCGGCTATTATTGATCCAGAACCCTTCCACTTTACAGTGAAAATACTATATATTAAATACACTATATTATAAGCTGGCTGGCAAAAAGGCCGCTGACTGCTTGCCAGTATAGCAGTTATACTCCTGTCATTTTGTATTTGCCATTTATCAAAGTGTCGTGTTACTAAAACTGCACTATATTAGAGAGTTTTAGCTTCCCGTATACGGCAAACGTCTGATTCAAGTTGAGAATTTCTCAAGATAAAAAAAGAGCAGATGCTGAAAACAGCTTAAAACTGACTGTTCTTATCGATAAAAAATTGCGTGAAGCGACTAATTTATGTGTAGAAATAATGAAAAGTAAACGACAATTAAAGGGGAAACTTGGCCCCTCTTATTTTAAGGACTTGTCAAGCTTAAGCCTCAATTTATTTTCAACGTTACAAAATGAATTATTAAAGAACTCAGGGATCATCAATTGATGATCATTGACCTCCTATGTCTCGGTCCTGGGGGCCGTTTCTCTAAAGTCTCGATAATTAACGGGCCCGAAAAGCTGCAGTTTCAAGATCGAGGTCTCGATAGTAGAAAACTAGTTTTGCAAATAATATGATAAAACTGTCAACGAACACTGTCATCAAAATGAACTGGTTTGAAAGCTGGGATCCGCGCTTGTTTTCTTAAGATTTTTTTATAAATATTTGATTTCGGGGCCGAAAAGTTACTGGGACTTTCGAGAAACAGGCCCTTGAAACAAACAGATGTCGATTTATTTACTTGAGAGTGTTTGCACTTCACATCTTAGTGGGCCAATATGCAGAGTCATCGCTGCCAAGTCTTTATGAACATCACGCAAGTTTATAGCAGGATATTTTTAACATATTTTTTCAAATAGTTCTCACAGTTACATATTTGGAATCTCTTTTAAGATTTCCCCACAGCCAAACAAGATGCGGAGTTCAATTTGGAAAATTATTATTGTAAGACCGGGGTCGTTTACCAATTGCGAAAGTTTTCCAGAAAATCCGGCTGGAAAGTTAATGGAACACGACATATTTGGGTCGTTCCAGCAGAAAAATTCGGGACCAACGGAACATCTGAAAAGATGCTCCCGTTTTCTTTATTCGGGACGGGATATTCCAAACGGAAATTCGTGTTCCATTTCTTAAAAGCCATTTTTGATACAAGTTTCAGACCTAAACAAAACGCGATTCCGGTACGAAAGTGATGTGGCTTTGCGCATGCGTGAGGTATTGGCCAGGCGAGCCGTGCATGCAAATGGCAAACAACTCGGGAGCACCTTCAATTTCCCATAAACAATCCTGACGTTGTTGGAGGAGGACCCGCGACAAAGCATCATCCAAATCAGCCGAAAAAAGTAGACAAATTATATCACCTCAAATCACAGCCCAGCCCATTAATGGATGGCGCAAAATATTTGATTTTCCAACAAGGAGTTCCGGTTTCCCTATGTGAATGGTAAGTATCGATCCCTGGTCAGCACGGTCCTGTAGCACTACTTGTAGTGCTCGCTTTAATGGTTATATTTCGATGCCGACGCGTTTTTCTAGGAAATGGCTTCTATCCAAGCGAGCCTTGTCAAAGATTACATTGGAACTTCAATTAAAAGATCTTTTCAAAAGTTCCTGATATCCTTGGCATCCATGAACTACTGACGTTGTTTTTCTCAATCACACAGCTTTCTCGGCAAAGTGGCTACGAAATATCTTTAATAGTGAGCAAACTACAAGTTATTTCCATACTTGGATCAGCGTTTGGAATTCTTATGGAATTAAAGGTCTTTGAAATACCAACTACAGCTAAACACCTGTAGTTACGTACAAATCTCAGTGACTTCATGTAAGCAAGCTGAGCCAAATATTCGTGCGTGAAAACATCTGAGTCAGTAATGTGCTCTGAAAAAAACTCCCTTAATTAAGGTAGTTCTGCAGTGTCTTTCACAAAGGTATACAGTTCAGTTATTGAAGCAGTTAGCAGTGATCGTTTGAAGCACGAGTGTAAAAATTGATATGAATGCGCAACCACGTGCAAGAGACAACGAAGACAACCAATGTACGGATGCGAAATTGTTAAACTCAAACTAAGATTTCAGGATATTTGGTTTTTCACAACTGGCAACAATCCCGGACCATACCGCGCCTCAAAAAAGAAGGAAGTAAGCTTCCCTTGGTATTAACTTTCATTTTCACCTGTGCCGGAACTAAGACATCATATTTAGATCCCTGCTAGCGAGGAGGTTGCACTTAAAATTAAGCTGTTGCTCATCAACCAATTCTGAAATATCGCAACTTAACAGATGGCAGCTATCGACTGTTGTAAACAATTTCAACCGAAGCCTTTCCTATCACAGAGTGCTTTGTTGCGATTCAAAAAAGGAGAAAATTCTCTTTTCTAACCCTGCATTCCTAAACGGTGCATCATACTAGTTTCTGTGGCCACTTCAAGGAATGTGTTACTATGGAAGCCAGACTTACGCCATTAAAGCTCCCCACTTATGTAGTTACACAATACTTTACTTTAGTAAACGTCAAGAGGGTAGATTCTTAGGCGTACGAACTGTCAGTGGCAACAATTTCATAGGTTCTATTTTGGGAATCCAGACCACTGGATCCACCACTAAACTAGAACCTATATACGATCGCAGCTACCCTCATTATGAACTCATGAAAATTATGTTCTTACAATAAGACTACATCGACCTTGGCAAAAAAAAAAAAAATGGTAGCTGAATTCATAAGGCAAAGGAAGATGGGTTTAAATATTCAAGAGAGGGTACGGGTTGTGGGTGGTGCCGACTTAATCCAAAGAGGCGCGTATTTCAAATATATCCGCGGCCACCAAAATTAAAGGTAGCGATAAACCCATGACAGCCATCATTATTAACTGCTCTTTATTCCATAAAACAAGGAAAGCAAAAAATCTTTTGAAAGCGACTCTAATTTTGGCGGCACTGGTAACAGCTTCTTCCGTCCGCGATTTCCTCGTCTTTTAGACTTCGGTCCGGCTACCATTTCGCACTTCGTCAAACAATGCAATGCGACTTGGGCAAGTCATTTATTTTGGTTTTATTTCGGATGCGGTATTTGTATTTCAAAGAGTAGCCTGAAAGAGAGGATATTTGGCATAACGTTTCCCTGTCCACTCATTATCCGCTCAGAAGAATGTGATCTCCACTGGCAAATAAATAAGACGATGATTGGTTTTGAAATCATTCAACATTTTTCACATAAAGCAAACACGTTTTCGCTTCAGGAGTTTGTTCTCAGTTTTTCTTGGTCTCTCCGGCATTAAAAATCTCGCCACATTCAATAACTGTCCTCCATGTTAGGCAAGACAGAAAAAGAGCTATCTCCTTTAAAATACCTCATTTGTGAATTGGTAAGGGCGTATATGATATAGAATACTGTAAAATTAAGGTTTTTTGGTCTGAAATTCACTTGACCATAGACCCTCCCTTTTAATGACTTGACGAGATCCTCAAATTGTGGGGGACTGAATGTCAAGTCTATCAGTTGTTTTTTTATATATTCTGTTGTGTGAATGTGAGCATGTACGTCAGCACAGAACATTTTGTCAGTTTTCTACCATGGTCTCAGTATGAAACATTGCAACATATGGTCTGTAACTAAGAGAGAATGAGCCTTCTCTTGCTGTAATAACTGAAAAAAATGCCAAGATGACAGCCGCTAGAAATTGACAAAATCTTAGCGTGCCATGGCGAGCGACTCCTTAAAAGGGGAACACATCCATTGCGAAGAAATTCCGTTCAGAGTACAACTGAGAAAAGCGGCAAACACCCGCTACAATGCTCAACAACAACTGAATTACTTCGTAGACTTAAGCTGCCTTCCCTCCTTCCAACCACACCTAACAATGTTGTTTCAGAATCAAATATCAACTTAAAAGCGGGACTGATAGTAGGTCTCTAAGATTTATGACAAGGATGGAAAGGATGCAAGCATGAGAAGCAATCGTCGAAAAATTACTTATAGATCTTAAACAGTTGCGTCCGGTACTCGCAAACCCGGCATTGTCAAAGTCATCAAACTTAACGACTGTCAGGAAACCATTTAAATGAATATCACTGAGTTTCTACTCTACTGTATTATATGTGTTATACAAATGTGGCTATCCATATGATGTTGTTTTTATGTTCATCAGCACGTATTCGATAAATCTTAACGTACTAACTATACTGCGCTGTAAGTCTCTATCTCGTATTCAAGTAATCTGTATTGCGGTTACCCACGTAAGTACATGGCGATAACGGCAGCATGTTATTTCCACTACCAGGCATTGCGACTACTAGCTGTCTTATAATGTTCAATTAGTAGGGAGCTAAAGCAACGACGACGGCGATATCAACGAGAACGGCAAAACAGCAATAGGTTTAGATTGGTAAAACAACAACTCTGCACGTGCATCACGCCTTTTTGTACATTTCTTTTCTGTCATTTTACGACTACGACGTGAAAATGCCTAATTTCACGTACATTGTAGAGAACGTGAACGCGGACGACTTTGTTTTTCTTTCCTTGAACTTCGTTACGCTCTTTTAGAATTCAACTCCAGAAAAAAATTGCCAGAATTTGACGAATTGAACGAGATGGAATCAGCGCGATGAAGTTTGAAGCAGCGCGACTTCACTTTATAAGTGACGTTTTGGTAGCCGTCGTCGACGTTGTTGCTTAAGCTCCCTAGTATCACTGAGAATGCTGAGCTGCACGATTTAGAGTTCTTCTAGTTTTTTTTTCTTAGATTTGCAACAACAAGCAGTAAATGCTTTAGTCGGTGAGCCGAAAATGGTGGGCTCCGCGGGGTTAATTTGATTTCAAGCATATGGAAGGTTTATAATCTACAATGTAGGAACGATACGCTTAACTGAAGAGGATAATAGGTTTTATCATCTATCAATACACAAAACATGGTACGCCGCCGGTTATACACCAAAACTTCCCCCCCTTTTTCTTTCTCTGTCGCAGAAGGCTTCACAACTCATGCATCAAAAGGAAATTCTCTTTTCTTGGGCGGAAATCGGTCACATGTAAAACCTTCTGGAGAGTACATTTCCAGTTTTTACACACAATTAGACTGTACTTGACGACCTATTTTGATAAGCGCCCTTCTTAATGCAGAATTAATTGTCCTGGCGTTTTTATTACTTTCCAAACTGACGGCTTAGAAAAAAAATTGACAAACGAAAGAAAGGCTCTGTATAAGATTAATTGTCTCAGCGAGGTCAGGCGTTTCAAGACTCTTTCAAAATGACAGCCCTAGCGGACACGAAAAAATGCGTGCCACTGAGGCTTTGATAGCCGATACATTGACCACAATATCGGCCCGCTTTGAGCTGGCACAGGTCACCTCTCTTTAGAAATCTAACCGAGCTGTTAGATTTTCCAAGATTTTAAAATCCACCAACAATGCGCGACTCTATGGAGCGTTGCAAATGATTTTCTTCCATTGAGTGCATGCATTGTTAGTTTACGAGTGTCCCGAACAACTCTGTATAACAACTGCTTTGTCATTCATGGTGCTCGGAAATAAACCGTAGCTCAGTATTTTTTGTTTTAAAAATGTTAACTCCTTCCAGTGCCAATAAAATAAAATGAATCGACGTTCAAAATGCTTGCAAATAATCTCGATCCTAAAGTGAACCAGGAGACCACCAATTCACGATACGAGGGTGTCTATGGTCTTTATATTAAATTAGCACTCCATTAAGGATTTTTTTTTTTTCTGGGCTAAAAGTATTTCTCAATATGTTTAGCCCTGAAATCATCTGCCCACGTTGGCTCGTTCAAACCACACAGGCTTAATTTAAAAAGCGATTGAAGGGAGTCTTGTTCGGTTACAATGGAAGGCAGCTGCGTACAGTTCAGTTTTATGCAAATCTTTTTTAATTTCTATTCGGCTATATACAAATCTTACTTAAATTTACATCTGTAAATAATTTCTTCTTTTTTGTCACGCACATGAGAATATTACCAAACTTAATGAATTTTGTTGAGTGTGCTTGGTTCTTAATTTCCTTTCATAACTTTTTTTCTCGAACTTCACAAAAATACGGTCTTTAAATTAATTGCTTTTTCTGTACATAGCGATGTTTTTTACCGGCTTTTTTTTTCTTAAGAAACAAAGGCGTTTACTGAAAAATTATATTCGTTGTGTTTAATCTAAGCGATATTTGAATATTCGAAGTAGAGCCCTTTGTCCTCTCTGCGGTCTCATCTAGGAATATTATGTTAGAGATTTAAGAAATTTAATTTTTAAAATGGCCCTTGAATCACGCACAGATATCTGTGTTTTTCTCCTGGAAGAAGATATCGGTTTGTCGATGCATAATTAAGTTCTGCGTGCTGGCAACGAACAGTACAGTCCCGCTGTAGTGTTACATGTGATTTCTCTTCCACATAAATACTGTCTCTTCGTTCTATATACATCATATCTGTCATTTCAGCTTTGTAAGGTCACTCTAGAGAGCATAGTTCCTTGACAACCAACCGTGAAATTTCAAGCGTGCATAGCCCATGGCTTTCCTCGCACGGGTGTATATTGTTGCTGTACGGCTCTGTAAGCTGGAATCCTACCGTACTGCGACGCAACGTAATTCATTTGCTGTTGTTTTCTTCTGAAGAATAACGTGCGAAGATCTGGCAAGTCCTGTAGTTTATTAAGCTGCATCTCCACTATAAGTCTCGCTAATGCACCTTCGTCTACACGGTCCATCGAATCAAAAAATTCCTGCCCCAAGGGCGCACAGTTATCTCGCGTGAATTCAGGCATCTGAAATAACGACAAAAACGTAATAAGTTACAGTGAGCATCAAATCCACACTTTGCCCCGTAACTTCGCCGATTTTAACCTTAGATCGCCTTTGCGCATAACAAGTTTCACTTGAGTTACACCACCGCAGACTTGTTTTTCTACACGCAATAAGCCCTGAATAATTAAAAAAACTCAAACACAGACAAAGAGATTAGAAAAAAAAAGTCAGCAAACGCACTATTCACCTCTGTAAAGATGTCCTAGGCGGGTTCCTTTTTTTGTTTCTCGCGTGTCAAGCTAGCGATCTGTCCTTACGATGCACTATCGCCTTGACCACAGCGAACAACTGACTAAAATTCCCGTTGATATCGAAAACCAAAATAGTGTGTTGATTACGATTACACCCTTGAGTAACTATTTACGGTAACCACCACTGAGAACAACAGATGGATTGATGGAACACAATTCAATATTGCCCTAGAGCGACAAAGGTTAATAAGGCTCTCTTTTGTGACGTCACATGTTGACTACGTCATACTACCTCGCCGCCATCTTGTATTACGCACTGGAGGAGCCCTTAGACGTGGGGCGCCATACAGCTTTAAAAAAATATTCCGTCATCGACTTAAAAAAGTTGTGTTTTCCTTAGAAACAAAACATGCTTCGAGAACTACATTTTTTGCCACTAAGACAGGGCGTGCATGTCATTTGAGAATTGTTAAGCGTGTTTAAATTCCACCAGGTCGCTATTTCTTTTTCGTTGACATGGTTGTGCCCAAATATGGCATAATGGCTGTATATTACCGGCAACATTTACGCCGATAAGACTGCTCACGCGATCGGCAATAGCAGCTTTTGGAGTGCGGAATTTTTTGGCGCTGCGGTGACAAGGGTGCGTGCAACGTATAGGAAAATTTCTTCTAATATTTTTTTCTTCCATTCTCTTTGATTCGCGATTGAAATTGCAACTAAATCGCTGTAAGTTGGCGGAGCTAAAAAGGGCGGACTTAATCCTAATTTCTCGAAATGTTGCAAAAAATATAAGTGGGGCCAAACATTTGTCTCCAGAAAGTACATCAGTCTATTAATGGAACACTTCAATTTGCGCGCATGAAAAGCTCGCGACAGAGAAAATCTTTTGTGCAGCGAAACCGACAATTTATCGGTCACGGAAACAGACACTTTTTATGAATGACTAAAAAAATTCCTAAGAGACTAAGTAATAAGGAAAAGTATCATCGATTTCTTTTCCTCCTCCCAAACATTTAAAGGTTATTGGTCCAGCTAGCAGCGCACAATTTGCAAGAAAAACGTCCTTAAAATTTAATGGGAAATTTCCTATCATTCAAATACTTGATATCAATGAACTTTATTTTTTTGTGTCAGAAAAAAAAAACTTAGCTTATCACTAGGTGCATAAAATAGCTACTCCTTCTTTGGTTTTAAAAAAAGCAAGTTTTCTTTCAATTATATGACCACCTTAATTTTTCTTTAGGTTAAAAATGTCAAATATTTCTGCGGCACCTTACTGAAAAAGATGAACTGTTAAGGATTACCGGAAGTACGCTATAATGTTTCCTGTCCTGCAAAGAGTTGCTCTTTGTCTGCTCGACGAAAATGCCAAATTGACCGATATTTACGTTGGAATTTTTTTAGTTATTCAAAGGTAATAAATCGCCGAATCAGGGAGGTCAATGCAAAGACTTAAAGAATTTCCTCCGTTCATCCGGAACTCGCTTCAGTGCGGGTACAAAAGGATATCCTTCAGCTATGACGATATGAATTATTTCAGTCAATGTTATAACTGACAAAGTACACGTCAATTTCCTTTAAAAGCGTACATGTCACGCAACATGACCTTGGGTGCAAAAAGAACGTACTTGAGTACAATTACAAATCTCTTCTCTCGAGCAATCGTCCAGTCTGTAAACTAGAATCCCTAAATCCCTAATTCTCTTTTATCAAACAAATTAGTGGTGATCCAAAGCAAGTTTCTTCTTACTGGGATTAACAGTAACGAGAAAATCTTTGCTGATCGGGTGCACAAGCCACCTCACGATAAACCTGAGATAAGCCTCTATTTTCGTTTCGTTTGGTCCTACCCTCGGCCTTTCATGGACACAAAACCTTACCTTCATCTCTCTGCAATTTATAGGTGCATCATGAATCGGCACTCTTAATTTGAAAATGTGGTAGTGGCAGAGAGAAGCTTAACTCGCAGGATTTTTCAATTAATTTAGTAAATGAAATTATATCAATAACAACTTGACTGGCTTGTCTACCTTACTTCCTTGTAATATCCTCAAAAAGAACCTGCTTAATTTTGTCAGCATCATTTCTGAAATCTCACCTCATATTTTGCTCAACGTTACGTAAAATCGGCTTGATTTAGGTATTCCTCAGATGACTAAAAACAACCATAGCTCTATGTTTTTATTATCCCAGGTAGGATGACAGGAAAACAGTTGCGCAAGATTAACTCCACACAGGATGATAAATAAATCACTTTAAGAACAGTGTGTCTACGTGAAATGTTGCATATTTCTGATAA
>CALNXI010000105.1:377565-437565 GCA_942486025.1 Porites evermanni | reverse complement strand
GGATTTTCCGTGCAAAGGAATTTAAGCTTTTGCCGCATCTTTGTGACTCCAGACAAACGTTTAAGGACAATATACCCAATAAGACTAAAATATCCGAGATAAGCTGCAGATAAGCTGCCGATATATTTAGCCCAGCAGCATAAAAATGCTGGAAAATGTGGCTGGGTCAAGATTGCAATATAAAGTAACGATGTAAGGCTGACTCTACAGCTAGCCAGAAATGTACTTTTTTTATCATGATTTCCTTTTTTTCGAAATACTTTTTAAGCTGCAAATTAAGCTAAGGAAACCAGTGACTACTGCTGACTACAACCATAAAGACCCGTCCGGCACCTTCGCTTTGAACGTTGGCGTCGGCCCTCGCTACCCAGAACAATATTATATTAGTGTGTAGTTGTTTGCATACCGGAACAATTTCAGTAAATAATTCAAGGATTATAAAACATTCCTTGTTGATGATCAGCTTAAAACAAGAGTGCTGTCTAGCCGAACCTCAAATCAACAAGGCGCCAGATTAGAGAGAAAGGGTGAGCCTTGCCGGCCTACGTACAACACGAGATACACTCAGCTTTTATTGTATCGGGAAAGGAAACTTAGAACAAGAGGCTACCTAACAATTAACAGCATCCGCAAACGATCAGGCCTGATTTCTTAATGGGGCCGAAATTGTATTAATTTGTGTAGAAATGATGCATCGGTACTTCAGGGGCCGATCCCGATTTAGCTTTTAAGAAGAGGGAGGGATGCATGGTTGGATTTGGGCAAGAATTCAATTTCTAATACAACTAATGCGATCGATATTTTGCGTGCCTTTTTGCAAATGTTGGACTATTAACTCTATTTAATATTTTTCTGTTCCAATTCTGTCTGAAATCCTCCCAGACATGCCCTCGATCAAAGTTGACGGTTTCCTTTTTAGGCAATTTGCTTGACATGAACAATTAGTCAATGATCAAGAAATTACCTTTTTTCTCATCCCAAAAAGTTCACTTTCTTTCTGGTTATCCTTATTAACTGGACTCGCAGTATGCCATATATATTTTGCAATGACGTGAAAAAGGAAAGGGTGCTTATTTTAGACCTCCAGTACTAAAAATAGGGTACGAGTCTTGGCCCATTCACTACATGCAGATAGTTGTATTCGTGACAGGGCACGTTTTCTTGCCCACATGCAAGCTTTCCCCCTTAGCTCCAAGCCTTTCGCTTGTCTCGGATCGAAAACGAAAGCAGTGTTCGTCGAGAGAGCTTGAGCGCGGAGCTAGGCGTTTGCTAGGTGCTCGTTTATTTAGATCCAGTTCTACCCATGTGAAAAGCCCTGGTTTGCAATTTTCCGTGAATGTTGAATCCCACTCACCACACACCACACGTTAAAATCTTCGGATCAGAAACTTCTTTGACGAAAAGAACACCAAGGTGCTCCTGGGTTCCATTTTTTTCTGAATTCTTGCCCATGCCAGTATACAGTTAAATTATGAACCCCCCCAAAGCCGGCTTATGTCAATTCGCGGGAAACAACTAACGACAATGATCATAAACGTATCCTAAATGAAACTGATATGTGATATATGCCATAGGTTTAGAGTATGGGGGTCAGTACAGGCAGGCTTATCCCTGGCTTGTGTCCCCAAGTAAATAAACTATTTTAATTCCAAGGAAAGGACACATCATTCAGGTCATGAATGATGTAACAGACCACACCCTCGAGATGATTAGACTAGCTGTTATACTAGTTTAAATATTTGCCTTTTCAAAGCTGCCCTTCTGCGTTGTCTTGTTCTCTATTCCCCAGTTAACCTGTTCCAGTTTCCGACTTGTTGGGTCCGCGGAATTGAGAAAGGACCAACCCGAAAAAAAAACACCGTAGGAAACCCCTTTTCGCGCGCCATTCACTTTCGCGTCTTCCCCACTCTTTCGCGCATTCCCACTATCTGAGAGCCTGGAACAGGCTATTCCACAGTAAATTTCAATGCAAGTTTTTGTGTTTCTCAGTCAGTCACGCACTCATTCCCGTCGTTGGGGACTGCAGAGGAGTTTGTGAAAAATCATAAGTCTGCCACTATAGTCTTCGAATGCAACCGTCTCTCTTTACTCCTCGCTCCAAGACTGATGATATTTCTCTCCCGCGAAAGGGAGTGAGGAGAGAAGGCTGCTCTGTATTTGTAGGCTAAGGGAGACTATTGCTGATTGATGATCACTGCCGACTACCTCCCCAACAAGACCGCTCCCTTAAAACGTTATTCCATTAAGCTGATCAGGATAATCGGATGAGACAATCTTCATCCGGTTTCCGGTTGGCTCACGAGTCACTGACGATGTGATTCTTATTAACCTTGACATACACATCATAAGGGGGGTTAATTGAATAGATTCGGTAGTTTCTGTTGCTAAAACTAGAAAATTTTGGAACGGTAATAAAATGTGGTACAATCGCAGTTTCAGTACACTTGACGTCCTCTGGAAAATTATTCGTTAGTTTTGTTGTTGTTGTTGTTGTTTTTTTTCACTTTATTTTATTTTTATATTTTTTGATATAGTCTTTTCTTTTTGTGCTGTTTTTCAGCCTAGGGTGAATATTCCCATTTTTCTGCCAATTTTGGACTGAAAATATCCTTGTATTAGTCTCATACTTTTCCGTTTTAGAATGCACTGGAGGACACGCTGGGCGGAGAGACAGAACGCCCTACGTTGTTTTTCTTTTTAGAATTATATGCTTTTCAGCCTTGGATTTATTCTCATCATATTCTTAAGATTTTGCAAATTTCAGCCTATAGAAAAGAAGAGTGTATGAAGAAGATACATTCATATACACCTGAACAACAATTGAGTAGAAAATGTGAAGGAAACCAGTTCTCTTCAAGAGAGCCGGTGACAATTAGTCTTCGTCTACATGGCGCACTATGAAACGTCCAGTTCGGCCAAGAGACTGGGTTCCAGCTTTGAGCACGCGGAGGTGTATTTGGTTTGTATTTTGTTTTGCATCGGTTTATTGCACACAACGAACGCTTGTTTGAGCTATTTCTCATTGTTTTGAGGTCTTTCGAGGTAATCACAGTTTGTGGATATAACTGACTGTAGAAGGGTAGCTTAATCTTAGAAAATATGGCATGCGCACGTGAAGAATCTTCTGAATCTTCGTTGGAGTTCGACCTGTGTTCTGATGACTGTGATGATTCTGACAACTCTTTTGATGATAATGAGCCATCAAAAGTCTATGAAGCTGCTAAATCTGGAGATGCTGCGTTACTTAATGAACTTCTTCAAGATATGGATGATAGTGAAAGAGAGCATACATTCGAAGCCACGTTTGTGGAGTTAATAGAGGGACAACTGACACCACTTCTTGCTGCATCAATGGAAGGGAAGACAGATTGTGTAAAAGTACTTCTAAGGTACAAGGCAGATGTCGACGGACGTGGACGTGTGCTCCGATATGGGCATGATGGTGGTAGGTATCGTTTGTGTACACCGTTGTTTGTTGCTTCGGGTAATGGACATGTGGATGTTTTGAATTGCCTGATTGAAAATGGAGCTGATGTTAATGCAGTTACCCCAGATGAGGGCTGTATCCCACTAATGGATGCAAGCTTCAATGGAAGAATTGATGCCATAGAGTTCCTTGTTAAACATGGGGCTAACTTAGATCATCAAGACAAATATGGTAATACTGCTCTGCATTATGCTGTCCATGATCCCATTCCAGACAAGCAAGTTGAAGTCTTTCAAACACTTCTGAGTCTTGGAGCTTCTCAATTGTACAATAAGCAACGCTTAACTCCACTTCTGTTTGCCTGTAATAAAGGCATGATTTCATTGGTGGAGAAATTGCTTTTGGAGGTAGATTACACAGATGAGCAAAGAATCGATGCACTTGAGCTTCTTGGTGCCTCACTTGCTACCACAAATTTGCATTCTAAGCGATATAGGAGAGGGTTTGACTACATTGAGGAAGGAATGGGAGAAAGGTTTGAAGATCCCTCACACCCAGTGTTGAAACAACCAGGACAACCAATTGAAGCTTACCAGAATAGAAGGGAGAGTCAAAATCTTGAAGAACTTGCCCAGATAGAAAATAACAGACGTACCATTCTTATGGAGGGGCTTGTCATTAGAGAGAGGATTTTAGGAACTGATAACATGGAACTTATTGAACCTATTCGTGAAGTTGCTGAGTATTTTTTTGACCGGTATCGAAACTTAAATGTGTCAATTGGTTTGCACAGACATGCAATGAAGATAGCTCGACTTTGCCATCAATCAGCCTTCTCTGATTTATGTTCACTGATTGCTATTTTAAGCCAAAAATTTGGGAGCAACGTTCATCCAAGGGAAGAAGAATTACTTGAATTGCTGGAGCAAACAGTACTTGAATATGAGTATGAGAAAAAGTTGAAGAATGAACTTCAAGAAAGATCAGAGAAAATCTCTCCTAACAGCACAATGTTCAGAGAATTGCTCTATTCATCTGCCAGGCTTGTTCAAGTCATTGCTAAATGTGAAGAAGTCAGAACCTCAAGTGTATTATCATTGCTGAAAAAACTTCTCAACCTCAATCCTCAAGATGATCTTGGGAATACATTGTTACACAAGGTGGTGATAAAGCGCAGCAAGAAAGATACTTTCCCATGCCCTGTTACCACAAAACTTCTTTTGGACAAAGGTGTCAGTGTAAATGCCACCAACTACATGGGGAATACACCACTTCACAAAGCCGTAACTGGAAAGCTTGGCAATGACAAGATCCACCTTGTGACAAGCGTATTGAAAATTTTGCTTGAGAGGGGTGCTCATCAAGATTTTGTCAATCATAATGGCCAAACTGCCATGGAATTGGCACAAACTGATGAAGCACGTGCAACTCTTTCAAATTACAGAAACTTTGAGTTAAAGTGTCTTAGTGCAAGGGCTGTAAGAAAGTTTGGACTTCCCTATTTGGACGTGGTGCCAAAAACACTAGAGAAATTTGTCAGTATGCATTAAGGTTCATTACCATGCTTAAGTAGCACACAACTTTGAGATAAGATGGATCTGCACTGAGTAGGTTGAGTCAATGAAATGCTTTGATGTTCTTTGATCCCATCTTTGGAGGTACTGCAGCTACATGTCAGTGGCAGATCCAGGGGAGGGGCCCGGAGGGCCCACCCCCTCTCCCCCCTTATTTTTGGACCAAACGAAAAAAATTTGTTCCAGACCAGGCCCCCTAACCCTAACCCTTATCTCAGGGTCTGGATGACCAGGCCCCCCCTTATCTGAAGGTCTGGATCTGCCACTGCATGTATACAGTTTATTTTGCATGGCTTGTTCAACTGATATTTGGACATTCTACATGTGGGCATTATTTGAGGGCATAGTAGGCCCTCATTAATTTTAATAGACTGCATTGCAGTCATAATCTTATCCCTTTTAGTAACCTTTGTGAAGCAACACTGAGATCCTTGTTCTGCGCCCTGAAAGACGCAACCAATTACCTGAGTGCCTGTCAAGTTTCTCTTCAATCTAATTGGCAAATCAACAATGGCTTTTTAACAGGACTTTTATGGCATACACTCAAATCCTGGGCCCAGTTGTTTGAAGGCCGTTTAGGGCTAACCCGGGTTTAAATTTTAACTTGGGTTTTTTTCTTTTGTTCAAATGCATTTTCTGGGATGATTTTCCCTATCCTTTTCAGAGCATCCATGCTATATTCACATTGTAGATAAAAAGAATTAAACTGAATTTAGCTTTTGTGTTTGAATTCAAATGTCGCTTTAACCCAGCCCTGGTACATAGGTGGGACCCCCAGAACAGGGATTTCAGCACTGGCTCGCAGATGGACCTAACCAGATATTTAGTTTTGTCCGTGGTGCAGGCTGTCATTAGGATGATTTTCAGTTGGCCTGTAGCTGAGGCTGGGTCCACTGTTGTGTGGAAATCGAAGGACTGTTTTGGGAGATGGTTTTTGACCCAGTTTCTACACCAAATTCATACTAGCCAATGAAAGGAGGGGGTGATAACATCCCAAACAGTAGCCTGTCAAAACAGCTGTCTCTCCTCTCTCCTTGCCACTTGGGACATTTCACCAGGAGAGATGTCTGGGCCTCGGTGATAGAAATTCCATACTGATGACGTAAATCAGTGTTTACATAATTAAACCAGTAAACCCACATAGGGTTCCAAATGTGATTTGTTTGATTTTATGTTTCTCCTGGTGGATTTTGGTACCTTTTTGTGTTCTTCTGCGAACAAGCTCCAGTGAAGCTCAAATGCTTATTCTAAAGAGAAATATATTCCATGAATATTTACTGCTTTGTAATGCATCTGTAGATTCATCACACTTACATTTGACCTTTGTGGCCTTTTGTCATTTTGTCTGTCATTCGTTAACTATAGCTAAAACAATGTAACTACTACGTTGACCATTCAGAGCTCCTGACCAGATTCTGGACAGATTTTACATCACCAGTATGGAATTTCTGTTGCTGATGCACACTGTCTTTCATAGCAAAACATCCCTAGCGGCAAGAAATGAAGAGAGACAGCTGTTTTTGCAGGTTACCCACACAGTTTCATAGTGCAATTGGACACAACATCGACCCAGCCTCACCTTCAACTTGGAAATGGCCAAAAGATGTACATGTAGGTGAGCGGGTGTATTAACCTTTTAAGCCCTAGTATCCAAATACAAACTCTCCAGACTGATCTCCATACATTTCCTGCAAGAATTGGTTAAGAGAATTTGATAGCAGATCAAAGCTTTTCCCATCAGGTGATTATTTCATTGATTCTCACAACATTTTCCTTTGATTATGTATTGATTCTGTTGGGAGAAAATTGACTTTGGTCACTCTTGGGACTTAAAGGGTTAAGTTACAGTCAAACCCCATTTGACAGACACCCACTTTACGAGCACCTCATCATTGCAGACCATTAACTTTGTCCCTGGGGAAAGAAAGCCCTTACATTTGCTCTAAATCTAACCTGCTTAATAAGGACACTCTTGTTATAGGACACTTTCTATGTTCTCTTCATAGTCCCTATTAACATGGTTTGACTGTAGTTCCTCAGCACAGGGTGCAAAGAAAGTCAGTTTTACAGCCTGCCATTTGGGCAAGCAGTAGCTAGTATGTACTAGCCCATAAGTCATTTCAATTAGCCCCAAAACCCTTTTTGATTAGCAGGATTGATTACAATCCTTCTGTAATTTGAATGTCCCCAAAACACAGCACTTGCCTGTTGGGCAAGTTAAGAAAAAAAATCACTAGCCCAATACGCTCTTCTCACTTATGGTAATATGCCCGTCTAACCTTGTTTTTGAGTAAAAAATCCTTTGAAATGCTAATCAGACGACGTTTTCGTATTTGAATTTCAATAGAATTTTTACCCGTAAACGAGGTTAGACGGGCATATTACCATATGTGAGAAGAGCGTATAGCAAAATCAACTAGCTCTGGCTATCGGACACGACTTTCTTTGCACGCTGTCAGCATGAGATAGTTTAGAATAGGATTAAGATACAACAAGCAACACAGTCATTCGCTGCTGGAACCTCTGGCCTTTTTAAAAATTCAGTATGTTTTATATTTTTATAGTGTGTTTTATGATAATATTCCATCCCAAAAGTTGACCAGCCTAAGATTTGAGATACAATGTGGGGTAAAAATATTTTTGATGGCCTTCTCCCATTGATTGATGGAACAATTTGTTAGTGAGCTTGTTGTCTATTGGTCTGTGTATTGCAGGCACTTTGCAAAACATTTGAAGGACACATTCAGTCATCATTGTTTTCTTAGCTTTTGAACCTAATTTCGTTCTTGTGTTACTCGTTGTTTTTTAACCAAAAATAATGATTAGTGGACAGTACACGTACATGTACATTTTAGCTTTCTTGTTTTCATATACACGTTTTGTTAGTTGAAAGTATTCGTTTTTCTAAGACATTAAATGTGAAGTGCATAGTAACAGCATAGAATTGACACTCATTTCATGGTTTGTAAATATGAAGTGTTCATTATATGAAAATTAGTTAAGTAACAGTAATCATTTTGGGCTGTAAAAGGTATATAGTAACCTAAATCCTTTATTAAGCACCCCAGGGGGTTGATCTATTTCAAGCACGTTTCATGACGTTTGGCAGGGGCTTAACAGACATGGGGGACGTATTATATTCTTTATTTAGCAAAGACAATGATTCTAAATCTAAATCGTTATGTCGGCAAAATCGTTTGGGACATCACGCCAACTCTAAGATAATAATAAATAAAACTATACTAAAATATACAAAACTATTAAAAAATTATTAAAAACTACTGATAAAAAATAAAACTAAATTAGTTTGCTTTTAAAAATACAGAGGGATTGGCTGGAAACAGTTTCTTCTGGAAGTTTGTTCCATTCAGTTATTGTCCTGGGAAAAAAAGAAAATCTAAAAATATCTTTATGTCCTTTCGGTACAATAAATTTAAAATCATGGCTTCCCCGGGTTCTCCTTTCTTTGCTTGTTATCAAATAATCCCCCCAATCCCCATCTAGGAGGCCGTGGCACATCTTGTATATAGTGGAGAGCCTTGCGTGTCTTCTCATTGTTTCAAGTGTGTCCCACTGTAGGTCTTGCAGCATTTCCGTCACGCTCGTTGTTCGATCGTAATTTCCAGTGACAAAGCGGGCTGCTTTCCGCTGTACCCTTTCTAGAGCGGCTTTATCTTTCTGGTAATGTGGGTCCCATGCGCTACAGGCATACTGGAGTTTTGGCCTCACAAGTGTCATATACACGGTTTCTTTCACTGACTTTGGACAATTCCACAGGTTTCGCTTGATAAGTCCCAAGACCTTATTTGCCCTAGATGTGATTGTTTCAATGTGTGGTGACTACCTCATTTTGTTATCGAGGACTACCCCCAGATAAGGGTGAGATTCCACTTCTTCTAGGATTTGTCCACAGAATACGTATTCCCGCTTTGGTGGATCTCTCTTGGTTGTAAAACACATGATCTTGCACTTTGAAGGATTAAATTCCATCTTCCACTTTTGTTGCCAATCTTCTAATCTATACAAGTCCTCTTGGAGATCGGCTGTGTCTTCATCACAACAAATTGATTGTGAACCAGAACTCAAATTAGAAAAACCCAAGTAGGAAGTGATGCAACTGAAGGTCAAAAACAAATTGGAACCTCCAGCAAGTGAATACCAGTAGAAGAAACCTGACCAGATCAGTCCATGTGAAGTGTTATAGTATTGGTTAATTATTAAAGTCTATTATGCATCAGTTAAGAATAATTATGGAGAGGAGAGGGGGACACATTAACTTTAATTTCTTCCCCTGGGAAAGGAGGGCTCATTTGAAAGGGGGAGGCTTAATATAGGATTGAAGGTAGTTTAATTTCTTTATCTTAACTTTTAAGAGTCAATTTGCAAATGTTCGCAAATACTTGATTGTTCATGGTTTATTCCTCTTTTCATAAGATAAATTACATATAGATTTAGCCAGGGCTAAACGCGAAGCTCCTGCTATTAAATTTATTGTTTAAATCAAATAAAATTGTAATCCACAAATCAGTTAACTTTAGGGAAGATTTATATGACTTTTGCGGGAAAGACTAAGTGATATTAGAGGAAAAATAATTTGCAAACAGTCCAAGAATGAAACAAATCTCACATCGAGTTAATAGTCTCATATGTACACCCAAAAAATAGCAATCGTGCACCTTTGATCACAGTTAATTAGGCTTGGAAAACAAATTTTTCCCGAACAAAATAACTCAGTCTCCCACCTACACCACCTTTGTTTTGAGGGAAGAGGAACAAAATAGGGAGGAAGAAATGGCCCGAAAAAGAAAGGAGGAGGGGAAAATTGGGGCGAAAATGTAAAGAGGAGGGAGAAAATGAAATGTTGGGAGTAGGGAGATATCGATTAGAAGGTAATTTTTTCGCTTTTTTTTAACTTGCGTGATGACAAGGGATGGGGGCACGGGGAGTATGACGTACACTGCGATCCACTTTGAGACATCTCACGTTACCAGGTTTAAAATTGGCGACGAGCAACACACGACTCCTGCACTTGGTCGTTAAGGAAGTTATCTGACCTTCAGAGCTTCGCTCTAACTAATACGTCCTTTAGGGATTTTCCCTTGCGATATGATATGAGGGGAGGCCCCTTAGAGATTTTTCTTAGCCGTTGTTGGTTTTGTGTACACGTAAGGTGCCGTTTCCCCATTAGTGTTCTCTTCGGGCTAGGTAAAGCCAGGTGGTATGTGTAACAGAAGGTAGTAGTTTTTTACGTGCGGATTTGTTTCTCTGTCGAAGAGCTGTTGGCGAATTTTACCTCAAAGAGGTACTTTCGCACAATTACAACGGCAGGGTAGCCTCTTTCTATCAAGCGATTTTCGAAATTTTTGATATTTTCCTCAAAATTGGTTTGAGAAGAATTTGTCCTTAGAGGCCTGAGCGCTTCTCCTTTAATAAAGCCTTTCTTCACGCCTGGTAGTTGACACGAGTAGAAGTTCGTTTTCTGAAAGGTTTCTGTTGGTTTGTGATGTGTTTGCACGTCTAGGATAGATTTCTTGTAGAATCTAACCTCTTGTACACTTTTGTGTCCAAGAAAATGATCTCTGTTTGACATCTCAGCCGTGAATTTTATAGTGGAGTGAAAGTTATTTTTCTTTTTCCACAAAGCTCTAGACTTAGGTCCCATAGGGAAAACACATCGGTTCAGTACAACTATCTCAATATTTGGCTTTCTATTCTGGCCCCAGCTGTTCAAACGTTGGATAGCGCTACCCACCGGATAAACTGAATCACTATCCAGCGGATTAGTATTGGGGAAAATAATTGTACTGCTATCCTCTGGATAGAGATTTATCCGGTGGATAGCGCTATCCAGCTTTTGAACAACCGAGGCCTGGCCATGAAGTTGTTAGCAGAAGCAACGGCCATCTTTGTTCCCATGGCTGTTCCATAGGTCTGTAGGTAGTTGCTACCGCAATATTGGAAAGAATTTTCTGTTTATATAAGTATTTTTCTTAGATACTTGGTAGGTATAGAGGCTTTCTCTCCATAAAAACCTTGGTATGCATGACATACGGTGGTTACGCCCTCTTCGTGTGGTGTGTCAATGTGGAGGCGAAGCTCTGAGGGTCAGATAACTTCCTTTACGACTAAGAGCAGGAGTCGTGTGTTACCCGTTATTTCGTTGGAGAAATTGCCCCAAAAGGTAGGGAGGAGGGAGATTTACCCTCCTGTACCTGCCCCCTCTATTTTATAAGGTTAATTAGACACCCCCAAAAGGCCTGTTATAAGACTCGACAGTCCTCGGGGGCAGCCAATCTACAAGTTAGTTATATTTTATCGGTTGCATTCCTCGACTGTTTAAAAGGGAGGCCACAACAAAAAATCAGGCCGGATTTTACGAAGTTTACTATACAAAATCTCGCTGATAAATCCTGTGGCGTGTAAACCAGCCTTTTGTACTAAGGTAAACAGTACTATCAGGCGCTGTTTGTTTACCGCACAGACTTCGAATAGAATTTGTTAGTTTTTGCATTATTTAAACCTATAATTATGCAATTTTGAAAGATAACTGTTGTATTCATTCAACATTCAGGACGGTCAAAGCACCCCGGGGGAGGGAGTCCGCATATGAAAGGGGTGGGGATGCTCGTTGGAAATTTTGAATTAAACCCCTAAAGGAGACCTATTTGGGCGTGGCTCAAGCTTTTTTTGACCCCTAAAAGAGACCATTTAAAACACAGACAACATATATTTTTTTATATTTTTTCGCGTGCAACCCTAAACGAGACCTTCACGACTAAATATGATAGCGTTTTGCCCAGAACACCCCAAGTGAGACCAAAATCCGAAATTTACACCCCCAAGCGAGACGACGAGCATCCCCACCCCTTTCATATGAGGAGTCCCCCCCCCCGGGCAAAGCACGAGCTTCCCTTGCAGAACAAATTATAAAATTGATGACATTATAAAAAGTTTTCATGAAGAGAATTCTGCACTGTCGGGAATGTTCAGTCAGATCGAACTGCCCATTGTAGTATGAAGTATGCAGGGTAATTCGAGCTTCCCTTGCAGAACAAATTATAAAATTGATGACATTATAAAAAGTTTTCATGAAGAGAATTCTGCACTGTCGGGAATGTTCAGTCAGATCGAACTGCCCATTGTAGTATGAAGTATGCAGGGTAATACAGTCAACTTTCGCCTTGCGGACACTCCGCTATAACGGACACCCCGATAATCCCAAGCAAAAATGAATTATAGATGTTTGACTGAAATAAACTCCCGCTAATACGAATACTTGCTAATAAATGAGGACACGAACTCAAGGTCCCCACAGTGTCCGCTATAAAAGGAGCTGACTGCAATAGGCTTTTAGTCAAAACGCTAGAAAAAAGACCATTTGACCTATTTAATTTAATTCATTCCAAAATCACCCATACGGCCCTGGAAGTCGGTTCTGACTTTTGACAAGCGCCACATTTGCAGTGCGATCTGTTTAAATGAACAGCAACAGAGTTACGTTTCAACATAAAAAGAATTTGTTACGATTATTTTTCTATGTTTTTATTATTTGTAATCTTTGATACGCGCGGCAGTTTGAGTTCTCCTGCGTGCGATGTTCATGTATGACTGAAAATAACCAGCACAGCGATTAAAATTGAAAAAGAGACTACTAAATAAAAAGGACAAGAAATATGATCCTGTGAAACATTTACAGAGACAACAATTTTTATTCACGATGACAAATTTATTGAGAGTGAAGTGTCTCTGAAAATCCTGAGTCATGTAAAAAACGTTGCAGATTTAAGCTTGAGTCTTAAGTTTTAAGCCGGCTTCCCGGAGCGGCTATTTTTCAAAATGAACTCGAGGCAAAAATAGCGCTAAAAACTTTTTCTTTACAACCAACATTATAACTAAATATTTTTCAGAACGTTTTCTTTCTACTAATTTGCGGGCAGAAAATGTATAAAGGCTCTTCAGTAAAGTGCACGTACTCGGTCAGATCTTGCCTGGTCCCTAGGCCTCATTATCCCGCGCGGTCAATGAGTTTCGGGTCACGTGGACTAGGCAAGGTCACATCATTGTCTCAAATGTTACAAACTTGCATAACTAGCCGCATAAACTACGTTCGACTTCATGAAACCAGTAAAAAACAAACAAACATCAAATGCAATAATTACTCAGGCTTACCAGTTGAAAGCCGTCAGGTAAGGTCAGAATCGCTTGAGACTTTTCAACCCTCTTTGATACGCATCCGGCAAGATGAAGTAGAGTGTCAAAGCTCATTTTGAAAACGATGATTTCCAATGACTTTGACAAGCGGCACATTTCTCAACCAAAAACCCAATAAATAAACCAGCCATGAACAACAGAAGAATCTTGACAGCCAGGGGGGTTGCCAGCTTTTCGACTGAGTTGTAGGCCTGGCTGACTTTCATTTCCTTATATCCTGAAGCTTGCACGCATGACTAGTATGCATTGACCTCACTAATACTTTGAGTTCTTTTAAGCTTTGAGCTTCTTAGCTCACCCAAACAACGCATAATTTATTACAAGGGGCCGGTAGAGTGATCAAACCAAACATTTGTAGGCCCGGGCCTACAGGTCTATGGGCTAGCTACGCCCCAGGTAGTAGCGGTATTTCATTTTGTTCATCCATTGGAAAAAGACAGTTAAAAACATCATAAGATGACACAAAACTCTGTCAGCTTCAGCTATCAGTAGAAACAAGTTTCCAGATGATACCTAAATTGTATAGCTTAAAAAGAAAGTACCCCCAGGCTAGTGGTCAAGGTCGTCCAAGAACGAAAGTTCTGCTTATGAACGCAAGCAGGTTCTAAGACACCACCTCCGCCCGTCGGGGGAGAAGAGCACTTCCTATACGGGTCTATATGAAAAGGGGAAGTTTAGGCCGAAATGGATCCCTTTTTGAGGCTTCAGGTACATTGTATATAAAAAGTAAGGAATTTCAACAGTTGAATCTTATGAAGGGGTAGGACAAATCTGTCATTTCGGTCTCTAAAAGGGCCCAAAGGAGCTGTCAGATGCATTTTTTATAGTAGTGAAAAGCTAATTATGAAAACTCCCTGGTTTAGTGATTTATTCATATTTAAAAGACAGTGCATTTACAGTAGTAAAAGGGATGTATCGTTCTAAACTAGGTATATAAAGGGGACACCATTTGTCAGTAGCAGGTGTATAAAAGGGTAAGGGGCTGGATCGGGTGCTCCCCGGGAAAAAAACGTTGGTTGAGTGCTCCTCCCCGGGGACCGGGGCAGCTCCGTGTCCTGAGGAGATGAGAAGTTTGCTTTATCGACTGATCATGAGATCATGAACAGTGTGTGGGTAAACGTTGTATCCAGATTACATTATCAAACTTTACATCCATTCACATGATTTATAATGACACAAAATCCGCAACTGGTCGAACTGCAAAGAACTCTGCTCGGATCTGCTCAATATCTTCTGTAACAGCACCGTCTCTCACGAACGTGTCGTTATTCAACAGGTACCTTCCTAAATGATGAGGAATGGGTTTTTTTATGATCTGCATCGTTCTTTTTTTAATTCGGGAAACATTTTTTGTACACGCAATTCAAAAGTTTGTTACGAGAAGGAAATATATCTTTTCGATTTCCGCGTTCGCAAAAGGAGAGGGTTTGAATGAGGGCATCATTAAAACAACTAGAGCAAATACTATGAGTAATAACTAAAAAGCAGACGTTATAATGAACATACATCAGAAGTGCAATTGAGGCATGTTAGGAATCTGAAAACCGGATCCTAAACGTGGGAAAATACGCTTGAGCACTGTCATGATGACTTCGGGGAAAAAAGGAACACTTTCTTATTGTTTCCACCCAAATGACGTAGAAGGTTGAAAAGTTATTGAGTATCCACATCACAAAATAACACAACACAACACCAAATTCTTTATTTGCATCACCATAAAGGAATTACAGTATTGCAAAAGCTATTAATCTAAATTTAAGTACTAATTCAATAATAGCTCACCATCAGCCAGGGAGGGGGAGTGGGGAGGGGCGTTGGGTGCTTCATAATCAATATGACGAGGGTGATCGCAAGGGGGCGAAAATCAAAGCCGAAATAAAATCTCTGGGCCAAAAATAAACCCCCAAAAACTCCCGTGTCGAATTTCCAAGTCTTAAAATCCCCACAATGGATTAAATGATTTAACAAGAAAAAAACAAAGGAAGTTGAAGGTTTGTGGTTGTTTATTTATTGTACCATCTGAACTTTTCCCCATCTGGTATTCTACAACTACGAGACCGCATACGCGCGCGGTATTGCAATGTACTGCTACACCAATCTTCAAATTATTTTGAGGTTTTCACCCCAAAAACATTTCTAGTTAAATCAAGGAATCCCCCCCCCCCCCCAAAAAAAAAATTTTTCACCCACAAAAAACCTAAAAAAAAAAACAAAAAAACAAACAAAAAAAAACACACACACCACAAAAACATACGCCTGGTATATTATTGACACACCAACACACATACAAACAGCACTACAAAATAAAAAAAAAAAGGATGTTGAGCTTTTTTGGTTTTTTATTTATTTGACCATCAACACTTTTCCCCCTTGGTATTTTATCAAAACCCAACCCGCTTACGGGGGGGGTGTTTACATCTACCCCAAAACAAATTTCAAAATTTTTTTAGGGCTTCCCCCCCAAAAAATTTTTAATTAAACAAAAAAAAACCTCCCCCCCCCCCCTAAATTAAAAATTTTTCGACCAAAAAAATCTTAGAATTGAAAATTTCAAGTACTCAGAGTATACCCCCCGGACCATCAGAAGCTTTGCATCGGTTGTTTTCATCCACCAAGGACACGTGTGCGAAACTCTTAAAAACACACCGAGCCATGTAACCACATAACCTGAATTAATGTGGGAGGAGAGCATGACTCATCATCTCAACTTTTATCCAGGTATGAATATGGAATGGATAGAAATGAACGGTAGAACATAATAAAAATAACCAAAACGGTTTTCGAAGCAAGTGTCCAGATGATTCCTAAATTGTATAGCTTAAAAAGAAAGTACCCGCCAGGCTAGTGGTCCAGGTCGTCCAAGAACGAAAACTCTGCTCATGACCGCAAGCCCGTGGGGGGACGAGAGCACTGCCTATAACGGTCTATATTAAAGGGAAAGCTCCGGCCGAGAGGGGTACCTTTTTCAGGCTTCAGGTACAATGTACATAAAAAGTTAAGAATTTCAGAAGTTGAATCTTATGAAGGGGTGGGAAAAATCTGAAAAGTCAATTATGAAAACTTCCTGGTTTAATGATTTATTCATATTTAAAAGACAGTGCATGTACAGTAGTAAAAGGGATGTGTCGTTCTAAACTAGGTATATAAAAGGGGTACCGTTTGTCAATAGAAGGTGTATACATGGGTAAGGGGCTGGATCGGATGCGCAGTCTCCCCGGGAAAAAAAAATTGGTTGAATGCTCCTCTTCGCGGCCGGGGCAACTCCGTTTCCTGAGGAGATGAGAAGTTTGCTTTATCGATTGATCATGAGATCATGAACAGCGTGTGGGTAAACATTGTATCCAGATTACATTATCAAACTTTACATCCATTCACATGATTTATAATGACACAAAATCCGCAACTGGTCTAACTGCAAAGAACTTTGCTCAGATCTGCTCAATATCTATAACAACACCGTCTCTCACGAACGAGTCGTTATTCGACAGGTACCTTCCTAAATGATGAGGAATGGTTCTTTTATGATCTGCACCGTTCTTTTTGTAATTCGGGATACTTTTTTTGTGCACGCAATTCAAAAGTTTGTTGCGAGAAGGAAATATATCCTTCGGACTTCCGCGTTCGCAAAACGAGAAAGTCTATCACTGACTGGAATAGCCTGCCAAGTTTAACAATGGATTTAACTGCAAAATTTAAAGCCACCATCTCTGACTACATTTCTTCAGTGTGTTGTTCACCCGTTTCGATTTATTGTATTATTTATTTTTATATTTCCTAGTAGTAGCACCTTGGTTATTAGTTAGGGGCTTGCGAATGTGTCTGTTATAGATATTGCAAGATGATATAAGTTATGTAAATGTACTCGTTAATGAAAATTCTGAATGAGGGCACCATTAAAAAAACTAGAGCAAATACTATGAGTAATAACTAAAAAGCAGACATTATGATGAACACATCAGAAATTGCAATTGGGGTATGATAGGAATCTGAAAACCGCATGCTAAACATGGGAAAATACGCTTGAGCACTGTCGTGATGACTTCGGGGGAAAAAAGAACACTTTCTTGTTGTTTTCACCCAAATGGCGTAGAAGGTTGAAAATTTATTGAATATCCACTCCACAAAATAATAGCTCATCATCAACCAGGGAGGGAGATGGGGGGGGGGGGTGGGGGGGCTGGGGGCCCCATAATTTAAATGACGAGGATTGGGCGAAGATTAAAGCCGAAATAAAATCTCTGGACCCAAAATTAACCCCCAAAAACTCCCGTGCCGAATTTCCAAGCCCTAAAATTCTCACGATGGATTAAACGATATAACAAGAAAAAAAATGAACTTGAATGTTTGTGGTTGTTTATAAATTGTACCATCTGAATTCTACTTTTCCTCAACTGGTATTCTAGAACTACGAGAAGTCTGCTACACCAATCTTCAAATTATTTTGAGGGTTTGAAAAACCCCAAAACATTTCTACTTAAATAAAGGCACCCCCAGAAAATTAAAATATTCTCCTACCCAAAAAATCCCGGAATCGAAAATTTCAAACCCAAAAATATCCTTCGTCATCCACGTCACTTTAACTTTAACTCCGGAGTACTCCCCCCGGACCATCAGAAGCTTTGCATCGATTGTTTCCATCCACCAAGGATGCGTGTGCGAAACTCTTAAAAACACACCGAGCCATGTAACCACATAACCTGAATCAATATGGAAGGAGAGCATGACTCATCATCTCAACTTTTATCCGGGTATGAATAAGTAATCGATAGAAATGAACAGTAGAACATTAATAAAAATAACCCCACGGTTTTCGAAGCTAAACCATGAAGTGAAGTAATCATGGACGCCATTAAAAAGTTCGTTGTGTGCACTGCTGATCATGGCCTGTGTGAACGAGGCGTGAAATCTACCTGAAACACATTACCATAGCCTTTCACCCTTGGCTTTGCAACGGCTCAGTCTATATAAGTGCGACAAACTGCTCATAAACTAACACATAGTTTCTTCGCTGTTTTTTGAATTGTTACGATTTTTTCCAGTGCCTCGAGAAAGTCTAAAACCCTGGAAAAAGCTAGAGTGCGAGTAAATCGTAAATAACTGAAATAACTTTGGCAAGAAACTCGACTGAACAGCATACCATCACAGCAAAATGACACTGAGCTAGCTTACAATATTTTCCGCAACAATATGATGAGTAACGGAGCCGCTAATTAAGAGTCGGAGTGATATGGAACTCGTTACTAAAAACAACATGCAACCAAACCTAAATCAACCCAAGTGGGATTCATGACTCATCATATTAATTTATCATGCGAAACGTTGATATGCCTATCACTAGCAACAAGAGAGAAAAAACAAACAACACTTAGGAGTGAAGTTGTTAGGCTAAAGTCACGGGGCATCAGCAAGGGATCAGCTCGAGCATTCAACAAAGACAAATGAAAAAAATGTGTAAAGTGTTCTTCTCTGGCTATTTAGAAGTTTTCTGTTATACAGTATTTGGTGAAAAGCAGTCGAGGCTCTATTAAGGGGTTACCATGTTCTATTTAAAGGCCAGTTACCAAAGTTTCAGCAAGAAAAAATTGTCAGGAAACACACTAACAGAAATTCTATTTAACCTTTATGTGTCAAGACTGACCAATATTAATACACAATCTATCCTCGGAGACCCAGGGGTAGTCAGTTGGTTTGGTAGAACAGGCGTGACGAATCCCGAACCACCCGACTCCCCCTAGTAATAAGAATGCTACCTCCTAAGGCTAAGCGCGTGAGAGAAGAAAGCGAGAAACAACACGCGAGAAGCGCGATAATTAACTCAAATATCCCCCAAAAAGTTATCGCGAGCGACTGAAGACGAGGCAGATGAGAATGGATAAAATGATAATCCTCAAGAGGAATACTGTGATCTTTTATCAAATTCTCTTAACTTATTCTTTTTTGTTGAAATTTATCGAGATTAGTCTGGAGAATTTGCTTGTGGATATTAGGGCTTCAATGGTTAAGCGAGGGTGGCTGCATAAAAGAGGTTCGATTATTTCTAGGCTTTTCTTTCATTTTCAGAGTAAAGTACTGCACGTAACAAAGCAATACTGACTTTCACTGTCATCATGCAGTTTCGGTGCGGAAGTAGTTTTCACAACAAACTCAATGTTGTCAAGTACCTACTTATAAGATTTCCTTGCTGACGTGTTAAGGCGGATTAAAGAATTTTCTCTCAAGGGGTCCAGACGTAGGCACGAGCACTGAGAACAATCTTTTCCGCCCTTCTCAGCTTGGCCGTCACATATTATGTCTTAGAAAACGTCAAGTGTTTTGATCCTTATGTATGATCCTTCAGATCCTTCAGTGAAAACAACTTCCAACCCCCCCCCCCCCCGTCCCCCACCTTTCGCTATTCTTCCGGGATCACTATTGCGTGTAATCTAGCATAACGTTTTATAAAAATACCCTTTCAGCGAGGATCGTCAAACTGATAAACATGGTAGATTTTTAAGCCCTTAGCAGAACGTGACTTCCGATAAGAAACTGTGTAAAAAAATCTCTCAGATGGTTTCGTAAACAAACGCTTAAAAGCGTTGGCGCCTCCCCGTATACAGCCAATGCTTTCTAAACACCCTGCTGCTACTCTGTAGTTCCAGGCCAAGAAAATGAAGTTATTATTGGCATATGTACTAATCACTGACGAATTTGAATGGAGAAGTAAAAATGGATCACACAGCAAAAAGGATAGAGGGCGCGGAAGTTTAGGTACATTGAAATGGATAAAGATCTCGAAAAGATATTAATAAAAAATATATAGTAGTATGCAAGATTTCCAAGAAGGCTTACCGGAGAGGTCGAGTACATTGAGATCCAGTTGGTGGCTTGAATTAATTACGTGCATTATTGATAACCCGTCAAGGAAATTTTAGTGAATTTATCTTTCCGTTTCCACGTTTCCAATAAATAAATCACGAACACCAAACACAATTAAGCTGTTTGCAAACGTTCAAACTGCCGCCTTTTTCGTGTTATTTGAACACTGAATTGACTAGTAGGGGAAACAAAATTAAAGCAGTAGAATTAAGGCCTCCCAACCTTTTCTATTTTTTAATTTTTTTTTTATCAATTTGTCTTACCCCGACCGCGCAGATATGTTTTATTTCGACATTGTTACTTGTCACTTGCAGCAATTATGGAAAGTTAGCGAGTCCTAGCTTTAATATTAATGACAAATTTGTATGAACTTTTGCAGTCTTTTTTGATTTTCAGTCTTTTCCGATTTTTCTTTTTCTACAATTAACATTAAATTTGCTCAATTTTACAGCAATGATACGCTGTTTTAGAGAATAACGCAACTTAACTGACAGGAAACCAGAAAACAGAAGGATATTTGGAACCCGAAAGACGGGCCGATTTCAGTAAAAAGCCTGAGAATAACAAATAAGGTTGGGCCTCGTGGTTCTGGGGATTCTGGAACATTTTGCTGGTCGTATAGTTGGGGGGACAAACTTCTGGGTTAAATGATGAGGAATGGGATAATCTGCACCGTTCTTATTGTAATTGAACACATTTTTTGTGCACGCAATTCAAAAGTTGGGGGCGAGAAGGAAATATCTCTTTCTGACTGTTGTCTGAATGAGGGTATCATTAAAACAACTAGAGCAAATATATGCGGGTGATAATCAAAAACCAGACATTATGACGAACATATCAGTACTTGCAACTAGCTACGTAGGCACATGCGAAATCTGGGAAAACAAGCTTGAACAAGTCATCATGACTTAGGGGAAAAAGGAACACTTTCTTGGCGTTTCTACCACGAAATGACGTAAAAGGCTGAAAGACAATTAAATAACCACACCACAAAATCAAAGCTCACCATCAGCTAGGAAGGGGGCGGGGGAGGGGATGGAGGAGGAGGGGGTTGGTGCTCCGTAATTTAAATATAACGATAATGATCGCAAGGGGGCAAATATAAAAACCGAATAATCCCTGGATCAGAAATTAACCCTCAAAAACTACCACTCCCGTGCCGAATATCCAAGCCTTACAAATTTCTCTCAATGGATTTAATGATATAACACGAAAAAAAAAAAAAAAAGAAAGAAGTAAATTGAATGTTTGTGGTTGTTTATTTATTTTGCCATATGAATTTATCTTTTCCTCATCTGGTATTCTAGAGCTACGCCGCTGGCATGTACACGCGCGTTGTTGCAGTGTGGCTACAACAATCTTCAAATACATTCCAACATAAGTAAAGGAACCAAAAAAACTTACCAAATTTCCTACCCAAGAAAACTCCTGGAATGGAAAATTTTAAACCTCAAAATATCTAGCCTGCGAAAACATCCGTTTCTGCTCGAAACGCCCCCAGCGGCGAAGAGCGAGGAGAAACGAATGTTTTCGCAGGCTACAAAATATCCGGCAACAAGAGAGAATGAGCATCGATTGTACCTGTCGATCTAATTCCGGAGTACCTCCCCTCCCCCCGACCATCGGAAGCTTTCCGTCAGTAGTTTAATTTCCACCCATCTTTGTGCGCGAAACTCTTAAAAACACAACGAGGCATGTAACCACATAAACCCGATCAATATGGGAGGAGAGCATGACTCATCATCTCAACTTTTAGCAGGGTATGTCGGAATATGGAATGGATAGAAATGAACAGTAGAACATTAATAAAAATAACCCAGTTTTCATAGCTAAACCATGAAGTGAAGTAATTATGGACCTCATTACAAAGTTCGCTGTGTGGAATGGTGATCATAGCCTTTGTGAACGAGGCGTGAAATCCACCTGGAGCAAGCAAATTACTTAACCTTAATTCTGGCTTTGCAACGACTTAATAGAAGAGCGACAAACTGCTCAAAATCCATCACATGGTCTCGCTTCCTGTTTTTCTCGTGTTGTTGCGATTTTTTCCGACACCTGAGAAACTCTAAAACCCTTGAAGAAGCTAGCGTGCGATTAAATCATATGAATAACTTTGGTAAGAAACTCGCTGATGAACAATATCAACACCACAAAATAATAGCTACAGTAGTCTACAATAGTTTCCGCAACAGTAACGTTGACTCTAAGAGCCGAGGAATGATATGGAACTCGTTACTAAAAAAAGCGTGCAAACCAAACCTAAATTAATCCAGTTGGGGTTCATGACCCACCGTATTAATCATGCGATAAGTTGATATGACTATCACTAGAAAAAAACAAAAAGCACTTTTAATAAGGTGAAATTGTTCGGCTAAAGTCACAGGGATCAGCAAGCGATTAACTTGAGCATTCAACAAAGACAATCACTAAACGTGGCTTGTCGTAAAAGTTCGGCTAAGTAAAAAAAACGGTGATAAAGCGTTTTCTTCTCCGGCATTTTAAGTCCTCTCTGTTATATTCGACCCTCTATTAAGCGGTCTCCATATAACTGGTCACCGACTATTTTAAGCAAAAGTTTCGGCAAGCAAAATTGTCATCTGGATCACAAACAGAAACCCTTTTTACCTTATATGTCCCAAGACTGTCCAATATCATGAATTTTCTTTTAACAATATCACTGATACATAATCCATCCACCGAGACCAAGGGGTAGTCATGAGTTTGGTCGAGAGAAAAGGTGCGACGAATCCCGACCTACTTTGACTCCCCCTAGGTCTCTGGGGATGTACATAAACAAGAGGAAGTGTTATGAGAATCAATAAAAATGATAATCCTAGAGAAATAATTTGATCTTTTATCAAATTCTCTCGGTCTTAAAGGAAATGTAGGGTCATCAGTCTGAAGTCATTTATGCGGATATTGGGCGACTTGAAGAGTGGAACTGGTTGAAAAGGTTCCGACTGTAAGGTATTCATTTCTATATTACTTCCTTTTACTTCCAGTGTAAAGTACTGCACGTAAAATAGTTTTAGTTTCAGCAGTTTCGGAGCGGAAGTAGTTTGCACAATCAGCTCAATATTATTAAGTACCTACCGGAGAGATACGATTTCTTTTAATTCCTGACTTGTCAGGGGCGGATTAATAATAAAAAGGAATTTTTTATCGGTGGGGTCCAGACGTGTGCACAGCACTGAAGTCAATCTTTTCCACCCTTCTCAGCTCCTCGGCCGTCACACTAGGGAGCTTTAGCATCGACGACGGCAACGGCAGCGAACACGTCAGTTTTAAAAAGAATTCCCGTTTTTTCAATCTTTGTCGCGTTTATTCCAATTTGCTGAAAATGGCAAGTGTAGGCGAATTTCCCTGGAGTTGATTTCTTGAGGACCACACTCAAGTTTAGAGAGAAAAAAACAGATAAGTCGTCGCTTGTTTACGTTCTCCATAAAACTTGTAATTAGGCATTTTCACGTCGTAGTCGTGCAAGGACGGTAAAGAAATGTACAAAAAAGCGTGATGCACGTGCAAAGTTGTTGTTTTGCGTAATAAACCTATTGCTTTTTTGACGTCACTCGTTGCCGTCGCCGTCGTCGTTGCTAAAGCTCCCTACTTTTTTCCTAGAAAACTTTAAGTCTCTTGATCCTTTTGTTATTACCCTTCAGTAACAACAACTTCGGTTTCGAGGCTATTTAGAAAAATTCCTCAGTCTCATGCCTGCGTAAATTGGGGTCCGGACCCACCCCTTCCCCGCTCTTCCCGACCATTGCGTGTAATCTAGCATAACTTTTAAGAAGAAACCCCTTTCAACAAGGAACGTCATGATATATTTTTACAAACTGATAAACATGGTGGATTTCTAGACCCTATAAAACAGAACGTGACTTCCGATAAGAAACTAATTAAAATAAAAATCTTTCAAATGGTTTTGTAAACAAACGTAAAAAACGGTGACTTCTGCCCAATACAGCCAACTTTCAGTTTCTAAACACAATGTTGCTTCTCTGCAATTCCAAGAAAATGAAGTTATATTTGGCATACTTATCACTAACGCAGTAGAACTGAGAACTGAAAACGGATCACACAGGAAAAAGGGTAGAGTGCGTGGAAGTTTATAGAGAGGTACTTTGAACTGGATAAAGATCTCGAAAAGATGTTAATAAAAACAATTATATAGTAGTATCAGTTGGCACATCTGCAAAATTGCCAAGACGGCTGACCGCCGAGGTCGAGTACTTTGATGACAGACCCACTGAATCAAGATTGTGGCTTGAATTTAAATTACGTGCATTATTGATAACCCGTTAAGGAAATTTTACGGATCTTCCACGTTTGCAATTGATGAGTTACCCTGGGTGAATCACGAACACCAAACACAATTAAGCTGTTTGCAAACGCTCAAACTGCCGCCTTTTGGGTTTATTTGAACTCTGAAGTGACCAGGAGGAAAAGGAAAATTAATTTTATTTATTTATTTTTTATCAGTTTGTTTTATCCTGATCGTGCAGATATGTTTTACCTTCCCTACCTGACTTTCTGTGCTGCCTATTAGATAAGAAATGTCTTTATTTCAAAACGTTTCGTTAGCAATTATTCTTTTTTTGTCTCCAGTTTTATAAATTATATTCTAGGGTAATCAAAATAAAATATGTCAGCAACATTGTTACTTGACACTTGCAGCAATTATGGAAAATTAGTCATGTTAATATTAATGACAAATTTCTATGAACTTTTAAGTAAGTTTTTTTTTATATTTTTAGTCTTTTCTGATTTTTCTTTTTCTACAGTTGACATTACAGACGGATTGGATTATAATACTGATAAAATCTGCTTACTCAGTGATGATTATAAATGCTAATGGAACACAGAAATTCCCATTATAATTGGAAGTCCAATAAGTGCTAATGGCTTCTATACTGAATACGTTGTTTACTTTACTAAAACAACAGGCACCTTAATTATACATGATATCTTGTGACATAGAAAAAATGTTTTGAATTTTCTCTTTTCAAAAACAATAAACCAGGCGAACCATAGGAATCGGAAATAATCGACTGATATTTGCTTATGTGGTGATTAGGGAATTAGAAGTCATGGAGGATTGGAAAAATGGCTTGTTGAGGTTTTCACCTACAATAGCTTTCCAATCAAGAAACAAAACTTTACTTCGATAAACAAATACTGCCATTTTTATCGTAAAGAAATGGAGTTTTGATGCAGTTCCTTCTACAAGAGATGGCTTCCTGCTGACGAAAGGATTTTTGTCAACTCGAATAATGAATATTGGAGTTCCAGTTCTTTTACAACAAGCGAAATTTTTGTTTCAAGACTATATCACTCGGCGACGGTTTTTTTTTAAATGTTCCTCTTATTGACAGCATGACGTCTTCTGGGGAATAATGCATTAGTTTATTTAGATTAGTAACCAAAATCCAAACGTTTCATTTTTCAGTGGGCAATCATGCGGAGTGAGGCCATCAAAATTCAAATTGATTGACAGAAGGCAGGTTAGAACGTGCTATGGATGGTGTCCTTTGCACGAACTACTGTCCCAAGAAAGGTTTGGACTAAATTACGCCTCGCGGCGAAGTCATAGGATGAAAGGGGAAAATTAATTCAACTTGTTTGAGACAAAAAAACGTGTTCAAGAGGATTGTGAAGATTCTGAGAACTTCTATTCACGCAATATAACTACTTTTAAAATGGTTCGGCTGATATTTCGTTGTCAAAACATCAGCTTTGGATTTGTTTTAGCGATGGTTTTATGTTTCGCTTTACCACAAACTGCACAAATGGCAGACACCGTGCCCGGTGTGAGAATCTACGAGAAAGGAGACGTAGTGATCGGTGGTTTATTCCCCGTTCACGTGCGTAGAAAATTTCGATCAAAGTTTCTGTCGTTAGCGGAAGCCATGGTCTTCGCAATTGATCAAATCAACAAGGATTTGAAACTGCTACCAAAGATTACACTGGGGTACGATATTTCTGACACGAATTTACAAAATCGTCAAGCTATGAAATCTACGTTGGATTACGTGAATGTTCATAAATTTTCTGTGATAAATCCTGCATTAAATGAATCGTGTGCTATTTTACCGCGGGGTCAACTTTACCCGGTGGCTTCAGTAGTGGGAACCGGAACATCGCGATCCTCCATACTGGTATCAAATTTACTAGAGGTTGAAGACATTCCGCTAATAAGCTACGCTGCTACTAGCGACGAACTTAGCAGTAGCGCGTACCCTTCGTTTTTTCGTACTGTTCCTCCCGATCGCTTCCAATCGAAGGTTATGACCGATATTGCAAAGTATTTTAATTGGACCTACGTAGCGGCGATCGCCGCAGACGACGCGTACGGGAGATCGGGGATCGAATTTTTCCGTAAGCATTCAAAACCCCAAGGGATATGTATTGCGTACGATAACTATTTTCCGGTTGGCGACCAAGGCAAGGAAAGAATTCGGACGATTGTCGAGGAACTTATCGAGAGAGAAAATGTTGGTGTGATTATCTTATATTGTGACAAAGAATCTGCGTCAATTGTGTTGGAAGAGGCACTGCGACAAGGACTTAAGGATCGAATCTGGATCGCTAGCGAGGCTTGGGGTGATAATGATGACGTTATCCGAAAGAAAGAACTTCAACCAGTCTTAAAGGGGATGCTTGGAGTTGTATTCACGGATATTACTGTTCCTTCATATAAGCGGCATTTATTGTCACGCACGTCGCTTTATAGAAACTCGCCATGGTGGAAAACTTTCTGGGAAAGAGAGTATAATTGTACATTTGGTGTTGTTTCATCCGGAGGAAAGCAATGCTCAGATGATCTGCAGGTAACTGAAAAAATCTTCGAGGATAGTTTGTCTGACAGCAAAGCAACCTATGTCATCAACGCTGTGTATGCAATCGCGCATGCGTTAGACGCTATCTATAGGTGTAACTCCAAATGTCCCCAAACAAAGCCTTTTGCCAGACCAAAGGATGTTCTTGACTACCTAAAGAAAGTCAACTTCTCTAGTGAAGTCTCTAGAGTCTATTTTGATGAAAATGGCGACTCATCCGCGTCTTACAGTATCATCAATTATCGTGTGGATGAAGAGAAAGGAGGTCGAGTTCTTAAAGTGGGGACCTGGGAAGAAGGCAAACTCAAGCTCAATGCCAGCACCATCGTCTGGAACGACGGGCTCACAGGAAACATCCCGCGCTCGGTCTGCAGTGAGAGATGCAAGCCAGGATACCGACAGACGCAGGAGATAAACTGCTGTTGGCAGTGCATTCGGTGTTCTGAAAACACTGTTTCGTCTTCATATGGAGCCATGAATTGCACCAAGTGCGGGGAAGACCACATCTCAAATGAAGATCGTACGAAGTGCGTACCAGTTCCTTTAGAGCGCATCCATTTTGGAGAACCTTTAGGCGCAGTCATCACCGTTATCTCGTGCTTAGGGATGCTTGCTTCATTAGCTGTCGGTGCTGTGCTTGGATGGCGCAACAACACGCCAATCGTCAAAGCATCCAATAGAGAACTCAGCTACCTATTCCTCTTCAGCATAGGGATGAATTATTTATGGGCGATGGTAAATCTTTCAGAACCCAACGATGTGATCTGCCCGTTAATACAAGCTTGGTTCTATATTTTTTACACCGTCGCTATTGTCGTACTTGGAGTCAAGACGAAGAGAATTGTACATTTGTTTGAGCATCGTGTTCCTCGGTCGGCGCTTACCAAAAGATTTATCGAGAAACACAAGCATATTTTGATAATTATCGGCATTGTGGCTCTCGATGTCCTGATTCTTCTTATATGGTTCGTGGTTGACGTTCCCCACCCATACGTCGACAAATCATTGCGAACGACTTTCGTTTACACCTGCTCAGAGACTACTAACACAGGGGGACTTTTCTGTCGGTATCTTCTTATCGCTATTCTCGTTATCATGTCCTTTGTCTGCTGCTACTTTGCTTTCAAGTCCAGGAAACTCCCGCACAACTTTAACGAGGGGAAATTCATCGCATTTGCACTTTACGTCCTGGTCATCTCGTGGGTGACATTTTACCCGGTTTATTTGAACATCCGCGGCAAATACACTGTGATAGTATCGGGTACCTCATCTATCATCTCCGCCACAGGAATGCTAGTTTGCATCTTTGTGCCAAAGATTTACATTATCATTTTCCATCCCGAGAAAAATACTGTGGCTTACATGAAGAGCCAAATTTCTAACCACACGTTCCGAAGGAGCACTGTCGATGGAGAATCCCGACAAAGATCCTATCAGCCGGATGGCGGAAACACCGGATCGGGGACAACCCCAAGAGAAAACGCAACCCAGCCGCGATCTAGGGATTCTCCGAAGCTATCAAAGGAGGAATCCAAGGGCAGTCACAGGTGCGTTACCATGTTATAGCTGGAAGATTTATTGCGCTTAGAAGGAAAAAACTAAAAAGACCTGCTAAAAACAGGAATAGTTCTGGAGGCTGTGCGTTTTGTAGCCTTAATAGTAGCCGCCTCCTCAGCTTGCTAAGCATAGGAGACTTCCAAAACTTAAAGGAGCTGTGTCACGAAATTCAGCCAAATTAGGAAATTACAAAATTCCCGTTAAATTAAGAGAAACATAAAAATAGCCGCTTAAAACTTTAAATGAAGGTTAAATCAACATAACTGAAACAACAGACGCCACGGATGGGCAAAACTGAAGAAGATTGAAACTGATTGAAATTAGGGTTTTGAAAACTGTTCAACCTAACAGTTGATCCCTGCTGCTTGCAACTTCAAAAATAATGTTCAGGACACATATTTGTTTGTCACGGATCTCTGATTTTGTCATTGACATATAATTTCTGTGCTTACTTTAAGTTCCATAGCGATTGAGGGCGAGTAATTGGCAAAATTAAACAAAATGAACTGAACTGCCGTGACACAGCCCCTTTAATATTGCTATCAGAAATCTTAGACTCCTTGATTGTTTGAATGGAAGACGCGTCTTTTGTACTTTCAGCCATTCAAGTTAGCTTACCTATGCGCCTAACTTTACCGCGGTCAAACGAGAGAAATAACTGAAAGCTAAACAAAGTACGTCAAAGATATTATCAATATCCCGTCCGTTTACTAAATGTTTTGAGAGTTTACTGAAAAAAGTTGTAAGTGTTAAACATCGAAGTTGGTGTTATGTCAGCGTCATTTTCCAGCTGATTTCACTCCAGCGAGGAGCGTCTTCAACGATGAGAAGCTCGATATTTCGAGAAAAATGAAAAGACAGTTAGGTTAACAAAATAATCTCGACTGCACTTTTTTTGCCCAGGCATGTTTCTACACTTACTGGTAAATGTAATTCCACCATTTTAAAACAAAATACACCTTGAACGTTTGATCGCTGTGGAGGTCCTAACTGATAATTGTCTTTTTTGCGACAGTCGACGAAGTCACTAATCTTGTTGTACCCAGATCCCCACGGCCAAGCGAGAGACATTTAGTTACGAGAATCAGAAGTCACATAACGAAGACTGGAAGCTAAAAACATTTTCGATAACATAATTTTGAAGAACGCTCCATCATCGCTGACTAAGTAAAGTAATTTTGGCCAAATACAAGAATCCATTGTTACTACCGCATCCTGGAACTCCCATCCATGTATGAGTCCGTATATATCGTTTGCGGCTATGCAACTATCTTTAATCTGCATTTACGGAAGTTAGTCCGCCGAAATATTCCAGGAAGACTTAACTTTGCTTTAACATCTTCAAAAATATGTTATCAAATATGTACCCAGGCCATGGAAATAATATTTTTAGTTTTAGAAAAACGTCTATCTACTAAAACAGCTCATTTACTAAACAATTAGTCGTAGATACACTGATTGTGTGAAATCGCGTTCTATTAAAGCTTCCTCTTGAAATCCCACCGAAAACTACTATTGTATCTCTTACGGATACAACTCACAAAAACAAAATTTCTTTTCAATACTAGGGAGCTTAAGCAACAACCAACCTCGTTCCCAGGGTTCTCTCCTACCCGCCCTCTCTCGCTCCAGGGGGCGGGTAGGAGAGAACCCTGGAAACGAGGTTGAGCAACAACGACGGTGACAGCTACGAAAAAGTCACATAAAAAGTGAATTCGCGCTGCTTCAAACTTTATCGCGCCTATTCCATCTCGTTCAATTCGTCGAATGTTGGCAAATTTTTCTGGAGTTGAATTCTAAAGGACTGTATCGAAGTTCGGGGAAAAGAAAAAGAAAGTTGTCGTCTTGTGTCAACGTCCTCCACGAAAAATGAAATTAGGTATTTTCAGATCTTAGTCGTGCAGTGACGGCAAAGAAATGTACAAAAAATCGCGATGCACGTGCACAGTTGTTGTTTTACTAATCGAAACCTATTGCTTTTTTGCCGTTCTCGTTGCCGTCGCCGTCGTCGTTGCGTCTAAACCGGCCCAAGCGTCTAAACCGGTTTAGTCCCCATCTACCCGCATCCGCAACTTTTTCTTTGCCGATTCGGCTTTCGTCCACACGTGTTTTTGAATCTGCTGTTCAGAGTGGGCAGTCCTTAGTTAGGTTCGGCCCATGAGTGGATGGGCGTCTGAACCGGGCCTTAGTGTCGTCAATTTTGCTTTTATCTTTTAGAGAACTCTAGAAAATTGAAGGCTACTCAACTCAACATTTTAAGTTTGAAGTGTTGGTACTTTGTTGGATACATTATTTTTCTTTACATTTCACAACCATAGTAAGCATACATTTCAAAGAAATCTTATAAAATTCGCCCGTGAGCCCAGACGTCTAACTAAGGTGAAACTAAGGTGGAAAATCAGCCGCACCCCTAGCCTCCCCGCAGACGTCCTTTGGGGTTCGTTCGTCACGTGGGGGAGAGATGAATGCGTGACGAACGAACCCCAAAGGATGTCTGCGGGGAGGCCACCGCACCCCTTATCGTAGCCTGCGAGCAAGCTCTCCTATTTGGGCAAGCGAAGCGAGTCTCGCTCGCGCGTTCTCGCGAGACTCGTTTCACTCGCCCAAACAGGAGAGCTTGCTCGCAGGCTACCCTTATCGATGTATAAAAAGCGTTGCGAAATAAGAAGTGTAAACGAAATAAACTCAACTATGAATTCTTTACCAAAATATCAATAGATCGTGACTACTTGAGAAAATCAACCCATGGCAACAGCAAAAGACAGGTGACAATAAATAAATAAAGATGTCACTCCATACAAAATAAAACCACAAGAACACAGCCCTGTCATGCTATCGTTTAAAAAAACGGTAAGGAACTTTGAAGATAATGTTACATGGGCGATTTGCAACGACGATTTTCAGCGCAACTTAGGGTTGCAGTGTTGCAACAATGTGGCAACCATTCGAAACAATGTCGCAACAATGTTGTAAAGCTGTGTTACGCGAAAAATCGTTGTTGCAAATCGTCCCTTGTAACATCACCTTTAGACTATGTTCACACGTATCGTATAGTTTTAGCGCCGGCACGAAAAACATTGATACCGTATAGAGCTTCTGTTCACGCATGAGGACGGTGATTTCGGTGCGATTTCTGTGACGGAGCGCAGATACGCTTAGCCTCCCACGCAGGCGTTTTTAGGGGAGCTCGTTGGAGGGGTGAAAAACGAGCTCCCTTAAAAACGTCTGCGTGGGAGGCTAAGATACGCCGTGCCATCTCTACATTTAAAGTGGAGAGTCACATATCCATATTCATCACATCATCATGGGTCGGGTTCATCACATACCCGATAGATTTTAGAGTCGGCGCGAAAAGCTAGCTACGTCCGGGACAGTGCGAACATAGCCTCAGTCGGTAGGGAGATATAGACTTTTGTTTAGATAGGTTGATCGAAACAGTTTTTAGTAAATAATGTATAAAGACTGACAAGGGTAACTTCTAAGAAATGTCTGCCCCCAAACTTCTTTTCTGAAATTAATTACATTTGGTAACAATAACCAAGTAATACATAATTTTTGTCGAATTTATTAGTATTTAATATAATATTAAATCAAGAAATTGTATACGTGTAGTTACAAGTTTGATAAGTGAAAACGTATCCAGATTGAATGAAAATATCAATGCGTGCTAAAGAGAAGATAGAAATATTGGAATTATATATAATTGCTCTTAATGAAAACAACAAATTTGACCAAAGTAAAAATAGTCTTTTTTCTATTAAAACCACCATAATTTAAATGAGTTCCAATATTATCACATTTAATTTTTTTTGTGTGTGTGTTTGTATAATAAATTGATTGTATGATCAAAGTATCATCGGAAATTAAAATTTATGAAATAAAGGTTGAAAACGCATTTGCGTCGACTGTGCTTTTCATTGTTAGAATTTCTTCTCTAAGTTTTTCTTTCTCTTTTGTTATGTCTTTTTCTTCATTATTTTGAACTGTCCATGTTCTAAATACAGTCGACTCCCGATAACTCGAACCTTCAGGGGGAATCGAAAAAGGTTCGAGTTATCGGGAGCTCGAAGAAAATAGCCGGGAGGAAAAAAACAATTTTTTTTTCTGCATAGTGAACATTTTAATCACATTTGATTGTAGGAATGTCAAGTGAAAATTAAAAGATACTTCTAGATTATAAATCAGTATGTAACGTAATAAAGCATTGCCTAAATAGAGCATGCGTTTTACTGTTTTGTCGAGTTTTGGGAAGTAAAGCTGTTTCACGTTAGATTTGTGACAAACATCAGCCACCAATAGTAAACTATATGCCTACAACACGTCAACGGGAAATTCAAAATTCAATATTTGGGACGCCAGCAGACAGTTTTTCCCCGACTTTTAAGGGCTCAAAACATGGTTCGAGTTATCGAGGGTAAAATTGTGTAGAAATGATCTGAGGGGAAACAAAAATTACTTCGAGTTAGCGGGAGGTTCGAGTTATCAAGGGTTCGAGTTACCGAGGGTAAAATTACAGTAAATGTATGACGGAAATCCAGGGGGAAATCGATTTTGGTTTGAGATAGCGAGGGTTCGAGTTATCGGGAGTCAAGTATAATTTAAATACACTCGAACCATGTTTAGTCGGACACTGAGGAGCTAGGCCGTAAAAAGTGTCCGTATTAAGCGGATTGATAGCGGAGCTCTCGCGCGCGACGCGCGCGCAGCGGAGCACCATAGGTTAAAAAATGTGGTAAACTATCCATCCGAGAAAATTTGGTAATCACGTGACCGTACACCGACCGACCGACCGCCCGCCCGAGCGTCCGTCCGCACCACAGATATACCAATGTAGAATAATTCAATCAACAGGTATGGCAACCCAAATTCAACTCAAGGTTTTATTTGGAAAGAAATCGGATGGCCGCCCGGACTTTTAGAAGGAAAAACAACAACAACAAAGTCGTGTCTTTTTCGATGTTATTTTTGATGTTTACACTCACGTGGATAACAGAGAAAGAGCTAGAGCGAGTGATTGAAAACAAAAGAGACGAATTACAGGAAAATACAAAGCGGCTGTGACACAATGAGAAATGCTAGCGGCCAGCAAGGTAAAAATGAGCGGCAGTGAAAAATAAAAGCGAACATGAACACAGGAGACAAAATATTGGGTTAGCACATACGACAATTCCTCCATAAAAATAATGTGTAACTAGGAAGTTTGACGTTTTAGTCCTTCAAAACCGCGCTGTAGTTGTGCAAAACAACGGCAAAGAAAGACAAAAAGTGTGCTGCACGTGCAATTTGTTTTTTTGCTAATTAGATCTGTTGATCTTTATGCCATTTTCATTGCCCTCCCAGTTTAGCATTACACGTATTACAAGTATTATGAACCAGAGCTTCGCTTTTAGCTAGCGCTGTCTAAATATTATTTAAGAGAAAATTTAAGGGCTTTCTTTCCCCGGCCGGCAAAGCAAACTGTTTAGATTTTATTGAATACAGCCAGTACCACAAAGCAGGGTTTGACTGTCAAATTTAGCACTAACCCTGGGTTATCTTAGCCCTGGTTTAGGGGTGCTAGTCTTTCATCCCTCCCCAGGGATGTTGTCTTCAGTTGAGCAGGCGTTTCTGGGGAGGGATGAAAAACGAGCACCCCTAAAAACGCCTGAGTGGGAGGCTATAAACAACCCGGCCCTGGGCTCTTCCTGGGGACGAATGAATGTATTTGTCGTTTCAATTCCAAATGAACAACAAAGAGAGATAGAAATGTTCGAATTCGAGATGCATTTGAAGAAATATTTTGTTTGCGCTCTAATCTAAGCAATTATGAAATAATTTCTGTCTAAAAAGAGTAAATTTTCACGTGATATTAAAGTATCATATTGCACGCTATTCTTTATGTCAAATTGTAACGTCTGAGCTTAACCTAGCCTGCGCAGCAGGGCGTTCGAAAGAGAAGGAAATTAGGGCGCGAGACCGCGCTAGAGGGAGGAGTAAGGACGCGCCCTGCGCGCCCAAATTACCGGCTTCCGCTTTTAACGCCTGCCATGCAGGCTAAGCTTAACCTTTATCACCGAATGTAAGACCATGAAGAAGGAAAGCCTTGCCTCCGAAATATTGGTAAAGAAATATATTTTCCCGACTGTAAAATCAGCTTTGCTTCTTTGTTCGATGTTTCAACTTATTTATTAGGATCCGGTCCTTCTTTTTTTTAAGCTAGTCCTTTCTTTCAAAATTGAATATGGATTTTAGAGATAAGGTCTGAAAACGGGTGTGGAAAATAACACTTTTTGGTCTGAAATACGGTAAGGGTTTGGAGAACCAGTGCAGGAAGCACACCCCCACCTGGTCTCCTTCACAGCCATCAGGAGCCCAAAACCTGGAGTGAGAAACTTCCATGCACTCTTGGCGTTTTCACGGACCAGTTAATTTTTAGGTTTTGACGCGAATTTTGAATATCTTTTAAATTCCACAAACCAGTCGGCGAAACCCACAGAGCTAAATGTGATACTTTATGCCTTTTAATAATAGACTGTTCACGGTCTTCTATTTTTCCCTAAGATCGTCGAGATCGAGCGCTTTGCGTTACGGGTAGGCCTTTCCAGATTCTGCTCCGAAAAAGCTTAAAAGTTGCTAAGAAATATGCCAAAAACAGGGACCGAGGAGTCCATTTTAAAGTGGTAGGGCTAAAAAACGTGGCCAATGCAAAGAAACATTCAGGTCGGTGTTTCCCCATTTATGTTGCATTTGTGCGCCATCTTATTTGTCATCTGCCATCTCAAAGTCCACACGTGGCATGTTATACTATCCAATACAGCAAGTATGTTAAATAAACCTTTCTAAGGTTGCTCCTTTCAGTTGAAGGTGTCTGCAGTGCCAAAGCTTCTCTTGCGATTCTCATTGCGGGAAACAAAGTCCTGTGTGACGTTAGCTTTAGAGACACTGTCTGTTCTCCGCTTGTGACCATTCAACACTGCTAGGTCACCCATCCTGGATGGAAGCCACGTCTTCAGACGCCGTGCTGATGAGAAAGAACGCTCGCCAGCAGTGCTGGTTCCAGGATTTACAGCATGCAGCTTACAGATAGTTTGGGCTCGTGAATAAGCTTCTTTTCTGGTTCTGGAAACTTCGACACCATCAACAGGATTTCGTCAAAACATGATATCTTCTCTTTAGCATAACCTCCAAAATACTTAATGGTATGCCCAGCTAGCGCCCTTGTATCACATCTTCGCTGTATGATGTCTCAACAAACTTGAAATGTGCCTCGTAGTCCTCACCATTAGCAGATTTAACCAAGAGGGTCTCCATCTTGACGTAGGATCTGACGCTTTCCTGATAGATAGCGCTGACGATAAGATCAATAGCCTCATAATAGACCCCTCTAAAGTGATCGTTGGCAGTTTAGGGGTAGCTTGTTGCACTAGCACCAACCTCCAGTCTGGCCGAAGTGCATCGCTTTCTTGGTAGCGTTGGTTCACCGAGCAGGCCTTCACTCTTGCGGGAAACATTAGCATACAAATGGTCGAAGCTCTGATCACTGGGCATTTTTGTGAGAGTCTCCTTTGTTAGATTTGCCAGTCGTTGACCACTGATAGCAGCCACCTTAGTAAGCTTTAGTACCCTAAAGATCCTTAGATAGATGATCGGTGTGGGAATAAAGCCGCTCTCCAAGATGCAAACCAAAGAAAAAGTCAGATCGTTCCAATTAGGCCCTACATCCTATTATCCTTGCTCGCACATCGGGAAAATTGCTGCGAAGGAGACAAACCCCACCAATAATTCCGAGGAGCCACTCGGCTGGAGCCGGGGGGTGTCTCTCAGCGAACTCTTCGTTCACGTGAGCAACCTCATTCCCAGGCTTCTCTCTGTTGTCCCCTCCCACCCAAGAATTCCGGAAGCGAGAAAAGTACCGATCTCGAGTGGATTTGACTTCTGCTCGAGTCTGGACGGCTTTTTGTTGAAATTTCTTGCCTCCCGTGTGCTATTATAACCTTCTAAGTGTTCAAAACATTACTTAATGTATAATAAGAGGTGTTAACTCAACACTTTTCATTAATTTTTCGAAACAACTCAAGCTTGCGTGAATTGAATGTTATGGACGTTGTGTAGAAAGACGACTTGGACCCACTAGAGACTTCGATTGCGGATTCCAGAACTTAGGTAAGCATATCCTTGGTTTTTCATGATAGTTTGCGTCTTAAAGGAGCTGTGTCACGAAATTTATTAAAATTCAAATAGTGGGAACCGCCACAAAACTGAGTACTCAATAGAACAAACATGCGATGGCTAGAGATCAATGATTGTATATCGTTTGACATCATGCAATATGATATGAAAGGGCTCGAAAGGGGGAAAGTGGCAGACAGTCAGACTCGCCAAACATGCTATGTGGACTATTATACAACTACCCGCCAAAGGGGAGAAGAATGGTGGTTGATATGTACCAGTTGTCAGATGCAAAGAGTCGACAATACATGTTTGTTTGTATATCTACTGTATCCTAAGGGGAATAGTTATTTTTTAGTTTTTGTGACTACTGCGCATGCGCCAGTGTCACGATTGGCATCGTCTTAGTTTTCCGAAAGTAAGTAAGTAACAATAGAATATACTTCCAAGCCAATTACAATACAAAGATAACCGATTTTCGGAATCGTTTGTCACATTGATGATTTACCGATAGTCCTCGATGACAAATGAAATGCTCAGCTGCCTCGTAGTCTGCTTTGATAAGTCTTGATAGCTTGTGAGACAAGTTGCGTGTATTCAAGTTTGAAAAAATGTTGCCGTGTAACCAAATGAAAACGCAGTGAATCACATCATTTCTCAAGAAGCGTATCTTCACTTCTCATCTTCAAAATAATTAGTTTCAAACCACAATATTTGTGTAATAGATTTCTCCGCTTCAAATCACCTCCTGTGAAAACATTATGTAATGAAATTTTGGAGTAGACTTTCAGTCATGTGCTAGGCAACAAAGTACATGTAGCTCACAGGATTAGGTTTCACCAAGGATGTTCATTTTCTAGAAGCAACTAGGCAAATGACACACAATTCGCTACACACGTAGTAAGGAAACAGATTATTTTTTGAGTGTTTCTTCTTTAAGAATTATATTTGAATGATGTTTCTGTTAATTAACAATTTATCAACTTCCAAGGGCAATCAAGGTAATTTCTGCTGTTCCTGTCAATCATTTCTCAGGTCTTGTGAGTCTTCACATGCAATGTCACAAAAGATAAAAAGTCTCAGGAAAATCTTCTGCAACTGAATCAGAAAAAACTGTAAAGCTTGTTGGTAAATTAGCCAGATATTTATTTTACAGGGACTTATTAAAGCTAATATAATGCGATAGTATCGAACCATGAAAATATATAATCCAATGCAATTTGAGGCTGTCATGATCATACAACCTGCCTTTGCTACTGTGTATGTTTTTGTTTTTTTCATCCGTAAGTATATTTTCAATATTGCTTGTGTAAAGGTAATGAAAACAACTATACTTTCGATTTTGGTCCATCCAAACTAGGCCCCCATTTGATTGACCAAGGTAGTTGATGTCTAATCAATACGCCGATTTTCGTTTTGTAGTCTCCTCAAGGTCGTCACGCAACGCTCCTCCTCAGGGAGCGTTGGAGGCACGCAGTGTGCAGTGCATTGTAAAAAGGACTATATTAGAGTGACTATGTGTCCCGTATTGACCTTAATTTGCTATCATTGCCAAGGCATTGAACAATGTGAAATCATTTTCCATCATTTGACAAAGCTTCATGCATTCATGGGAAACGTTGAAAATGTGTTATGAATCATTGAGAAACGTCACAATGCATTTTAAAGCATTCAACTGTGTTGAACGAGGTATAATAAATGTATGGGGCTGTACAAAAACCACAAAAGGATATGGCATATGTAGCACCATTCTACCATTTTCATTTTACTCTTCAGCAGTAGTCACATGCGCTTCTTAAGCACCTATTTTTTTAAGTACTTATCAAATCATTTGGATAACTTTTGTTAATAAAGACATCATTTATAGTACCTATAACTTTGTGTGTTCCAAGAACTTTGAAATGCATTTTCACCATATTATTTTGTCGCAAATTCAGTGGGTAAATAATTTTCTACCTTCCTGTAAACACCGACAAACCATTCAATGCTTTCTTCGTATTCCTTGCTACCTCTGTTTCATTTGTTGCTTAACTAAAAGGTAAATATTGTAACATTGATGCAAAATGTTACAGTGTATGTACAAGCTTTTAAAAGTTCCAAGCACTATTTGATGTTAAACATTACTGCCAGTTGTTTTTTTACCTACAGTAAGTTTTAGCTTGTAAGGTAATAACATTATGTTATTATGTTAATCTGTTTCGTTTGAGCTTATGTTCTTGATTTTTCCCGGAGACAACCACCCCCCATTAGTGACCATTTTGTCTTGCACCAAGGGTCACTCAGTTACTAGAGGGATGTTGACTGTACTAACATTGGTTAGTCTGTTACCACCATGACCAATCACTGAGTTTAATGGCAGCAAAGTATTAAAGGGCAGATGTTCCCCCCAGTATGCAAGTGTGGTCATATGAGAATATTGTGGACATGATCAGAGAAGATGAATCTAATTGAACTTGAGCAAATTCTCCCCACTACTTCTAATAAAAATGTACAGGGACAACAAAATATAAAAATATAAATGAGAATTTGGATTTTGATATTAGGGTTTACAAGGTTAAGAGTGATCAGCATTTAAATTCTCCTTATGATAATTATCTTCTATGTTCAGATATCAACATTGTAGGACAAAAACAAAAGATCGCTAAGGGAAAAATGCTTTTATTTTCAAGCAATGAATGCTCCTCATTAATACTATTGTAAAATTGTAATACAGTCAAAGCTCTCATAAGCGACCACCTCATAAATTTGAAAAGTGGTCGTAACTAGGGCTTGTCTCTTACAGTGCGAGGATGGGCTCTCATAAGCGACCTAGAGCTTCAGAAACTCATTAATAATTTCAAAAAGAAAAAAAAATAAGGTTTAATGACCATCCTTGCATAGTACATGTATATCTGATAATTATATAGACACAACAGCTAAACTGTGGGTCCAATTTTTTGACAAAAATAACCCCAAGATCTTTATCAAGGAACCACTTAGTGTAGTGTACGGTTTCATTTAAGTGTCGATTTATCTGAATAAGACTCTGAGTGGTCGCTTACAAGAGCTTATAAACAAAGAAAAAGTCCAGTTGGGTAATCCCAAAAGTGGTCACAGTTGCTTACAAGACAGCTTCATTATAAAGTTTAATTCACCGTTCAAACGGGGTTTTGCAAAGGTAGTCGTAAACTACACTGTGGAGCTGGTCACTTGCGAGATTGGTCACAAAGACAGCTTCAACTATATTTTTTATTTATATGTAGAACAGTAAAGAAAATTTCTCATATTGAGAAGCTTTAATTTTTATTATTTTACCCATACATGTAATTATTTACACAGATGATGGTTTCTGATGAAGAAAAAAGATGGATTGTTGTGGGAATTGCCATGAACAAAGTTGCTGCTCCTGTTTTGCGGGATGCCATGAAACAAGGAATGGACACCAACTATGCAAATCTGGACAGACACTGTCAACTTCTGACCCCACCTTGTACTCTAACTACTTTAAATCACGGTCTGGTCCGAGCAGATCCTATCTTGAGGAACCTGAAATTTCAAAATATAAACAACAATCATCTTGTTCATGGTGTATGCAACTACAACTTCAACATCTATAGTTCTGTGGATTTGGCAAAGTTATATCTGCCAGGTTATCTGGCTCAGTTTTCAGCCTTTGATGAGTCACTGGACATGACTGCCATTCTTCGTCTGTTAGGTTTTAAGAACTACATGCCTGCCCCTGTTTTTTCCCCACAAACCCAGGCTTCAGCTGATGATGTCAGGGAAAATGTCAGAAACAAATGGGGCCATGTTGATTTTACTGAGTGGACAGCTGCCCTGTTCAATGATTGCTTTGACAAAGTGAAGACATTGGTAAGGAGTCTAGGACTAGTAGCAGGGTTGGAGAAAGACACATTGGACCAGCTTGCTGATTGGCAAACAAAAGGTACTGTAATTTCAACAGCAATTTTAACACCCTGTGAGTCAGTAAATATATCATTTCAAATCATATTTGATTATAATAATAATCATAACTATAACAAAATTCTCAAATCTGATTGGCTACCAACTGCCCTGATTTCAGCCTTAATTGGACAATTTAATAGGACAGTACACATCGTACCTAAGTAATTGGACAGTACACACCATCACGCGCGCTTAAATGGCTTTTTTTAACTACTAGCAAAAAAAATTGGAATTTCCTCTGTTTTGATTTCAAAAAAGGGCCTTATATATCACAAATTTTGTTTAAGTTATGATTAATTGGTAACAGAACTTTGTGTCAACCAATTGAGTCTGTAATCATACTCGTGATTAAACAAATCGGACTCCCGCTACGTGGTCGTCCGATTTTGTTAATCACTCATATGATTACAACCGAATTAGACTCCACTCAGTCCTGTTACCATTACTAATAATATTATAGGGCTTCTGATATTTCGCGCAGTCAAGGAGCTTCTAATTAAATTCCGATAAATTCGTGAAATCCCACAAAATTCACAAAAATACCCAAAATACCGCGAGATTCACTAGAAATCTTATCAAATAGAATGTCAGGACAACATGTATCTCACATGTATCTCATCTCTTGGGGCTGTTTACCTGCTGTAAAGGTGCAAGTTTATCTTGAAACATCCCAAACCTACAGCTGTACCAGTTTGAAAAACTGGGTACTAGCAATGATGTTAAAAGCTTTGCCATTGGCTCTGACTTGTGGAGGGTATTGTTGTTGAAAGAGCAAATGATGACCTCTGTTAAGGAAATGTTAAAAATGCTGGTCTGATCAGCACAAAACCGATAGATTTCTAGCAAAATTTGCCCTCAAAATTCCCACAAAATCGGCTGTTTTTTACTGACTGTTTTTTGTCAAAGTTTGTCCGTAAAAATTCCACGACATTTGACTTTTCTTCCATGACCTATCAGAAGCCCTCTATTAGGTAAAACCTTTCTAAGCAGTCACCCTTGAATTGGGAGTTAAGCTAGGTGACCAATGTTGGTGGTTTAAGGTACATTATTTGTATTTTCCTTGCAAAGGAGTTATACATGTACACACACTATCCAGATAGAAAATGGTCATGGTGTTTGTTTTTGCCCCACATGCCCATAATTTTAGAAACTGAAGTCACTGTGTTTTTTCCTAGCTGTGCACAAAATGTTCCAAACTTAAACAGCCATAAAAAAATCTTATTATAATATAGCAAAAACTATGAATCTTACTAAAACCTAGTCAGAGCCATAGGTTTGTTTGTCTGGGCTATAACTTTCCAGCAAAGTGACTTCAAATTAATGCTGCCACACAAAAATGGACAGTTTTTTAAAAAATATTATTTTTAGCCACAACAAGCTAAACACCAATAAAAAGGGCCTTTTTCTGGCAATTATGCAGTAGTATTTATGTATATTGCAAACTTTTCCCAGATTTGTTCAACACAAGCTGGTTACAGTGGTTATGATGAATTATCCATAGGATTTGAGCCAATCATAAACAAAAAATATTTTGAAGGAATAATGCAGTATAAATTGCATCAGGGTCCTCAGTTCTTACAAATGAACAATTCTTATGCGCACATAGAAATACAGAGTCTACTAAATTATTTTAGATCCTTACATTGCATGGCCATCAGAGACCGTTTTTTTTTTTGTCTTGTTAAGGGGGAGCTGGTGGGATTTGACTAGTAGCTCCTGTAGTATAATTATGATGAGAAGAAAGAAGAAAAAGAGCTGAGTTTAAGGTGGCTCGACTGGATATTTATGGGTTGATACCTCCCAGGTTTGAGCATTAACTACGTCGGCGTGAGTAAAGACATGGAAAAAAAGTTACCACGACTGTATTATATAAAGATGAAAATTTCTTATGATCTGGAGTCGCCATGGCAACATAATGACGCCATTACTTTTTTCATTTATCTTTGTGTTTCTCTGTACCAGGAGTTTTTTGGAGAAATCGCTTAAGGGAGTATGTACCTGCCATAATTGCCTCCATTACGGCAAGGTTTGAAGAAATTCTATGAGAGCGTTTTTGAAATATTTTGAAATGCAGTTTTAAGAATCATCAAGCAGTGAAATAGCATGCTAGTTGCACAATTCGCTAATATTTTAAGAAAATGATAAGCTTTGGAATCCCGGCTTCATCTCATAGTGGTGTGATTCCATTGAAAACTGCATGCAAAAAATGAGGGGAATTGCTCTGGGCGATTGCGAGTAAGAACAGGGACCGCGGAGGGGGAGGGGCTGGTAGGGCCGCGGCCCCACCACTTTTTTGCGCCCCCGCCCCCACTTTTTGCGCTAAAAAGAAAAACAATTAAAATTAAAAAAAAGACTTGAAACAAGTTTTTTTCCGTCTATATTCCGCTATATTCTCTGTATTTTCTTTAATTTCAAACGCCAGGCATTTTGTGGGGCTCCTGTGCTTTTCGCGGTAATTGTGCCCTTGCCCTGGGGCCGACTTGCCCCTTGATCAAACGCCATGCCTTGGCAATTGCCTTGGCCACCCCTTCGCTTCGTTCGGCAGCGTGTTTTGTACTTCCAGCTCCGCCAGAGTTTTTTATCAGTTTTATCAGACAAAATGAAGATGAAAACAATGCCAGTGAATAATAAGGACGCTCACTTGTAAACACAAAATCTGGGGGGGAAATTGGCTATATTTGAGGCTCTATTTAAAAGCCTTCCCTGTTTTCAATGTTCTTAAAACTTGCGGGGAATATTTCTTGACGATTGATCTTGGGATTGTCGAATTTATTAAAAAAATTATCGAGCGGTTTTTGGAAAAATGTGACATTTTTAGGCATGGGCCAAATTACCTCCAAAAACTGTATCAAAAGCATCTGAATGCAAGTTAATAAAATCCTTCTTACTTGCGATCGCCCAGAGCAATTCCCCTCTTATTTTGTATGCAGTTTTCAATGGAATAAAACCACTATGAGATGAACCCATGTTCCCAAAGCTTGTCATTTTCTTAAAATATTAGCGAATTGTGTGGCTAGCATGCTATTTCACTGTTTTTATGATTCTTAAAACTGCATTTCAAAATATTTCGAAAACGCTGTCATAGATTTCTTTAAACTTGGCCATAATGGAGGCAAATATGGCAGGAACATACTCCCTTAAGCGATTTCTTCAAAAAACTCCTGGTAAAGAGAGACACAAAGATTAATGAAAAACGTAATGGCGTCATCACATTGCCATGGCGACTCTGATTGCAATAAAACCCAGATCATAAGAAATTTTCATCTTTATATAATACAGTTGTGGTAACCTTTTTTCCATATCTTTACTCATGCTGACGTAGTTAATGCTCAAACTTGGGAGGTATCCCCCTAAAAAAATCCAGTCGAGCCACCTTAAGGCTGAAGAATTTTGAAAAAATGAAAAATGAATAACTGAACATAAATCAAATAGAAGTTTTGAATGGCCGTAAGCAGTGAACAGACATTGTCTGTATAAGATGACATTGCATAAGGAGTCTGTTTTTAAAAAGGAAAACTGCTGGAGAAACTTTGAGAGCTTTATCAATAGTGCAAGAAACATTTCCCAAATGGAGTTTGTTGTTTTTTTCTCCAAAGAAACATTCAATTTGGTATGCTTTTTTGCATTTTATTGGGGTAGAATTGCTTTTTGGTGTGTAAGACGTGTACATTAGGGGGTCTGAGGAGATGCTTCCTGGGAAAATCTGAACTTTCTGAAGGTCAGAAATGCTGGTTTTTGGCATTCTGGTAGGCAGCTGTTTGCATTATTACAGATGCCATAACTGCAAAACTTGAAGGAATTTTTTTTGGTGCCCCCCCCACCCCTACACATTCCAACCCTATCATTTGTTTGCCCTTCTCGCCACTCCCCCTATTCTCTGTTTTTTTTCTTTACTTTATCTCTTCTTCCACTCCTCCTCTTCCTCTCCTTCTCTGAACCTTCACGTACATCTTCACCTTCGCCACTTCTCTTGGGTGTGAGGTGGTCTTTCGTGGATGATTGTATATTTGTGTGGGGGCAAAATTTGTGGTTTTGTGTTTTTGGGTTGGTGTTGTTGGTATTTTTTGATGGGTCCAACGTTGAAAACTTGAGGGGATTTTTTTTGGGGCCCCCCCCCCCCCTTTACACCTAATATGTTATTTCCTTCCGTATCTTTCCCCCGTTTAAGTCCTATTTTATTCATGCCCCCCCCCCCTTAAATCCCATCAGCCCCCCTCCCCCTTAAAAAATGAACACACCCTTATTTCTGGTTGATTACTGTGAAGTGAAGTAGTCCAGAGCTGAAAAGTACAGACTGTTAACATTCTTCGAAACAACAGGCTTGGCTGATTCATTAGTAGATTAATTGGAAATGAGGTAGCAAATGAATGACTATGGAATATTGACAACAATCTCCTAAATGGTGTGATATTCCTGGACTTGATTTGTTTTTAAAACCCAGGAGGTATGCAGATGATACTACCCTTACCTCATCTGAAGAAGAACCATGTGTCCTTGAACATAAAATGAATTATGATCCGAATTTAATTTAGTCATGGCTGTCACCCAAAAAAATAACTTTGTTAAGGGTCAATAATACACTGTTGGAAAGAGTAATGATTATTAAACATAAATCTCTTGGAGTTCAAATTGATGAATCTCTGAGCTGGCACCCACAAATTAATACCATTTCAAAAAATATATCCACTGGTCTTGCTATCTTCAAGCGTGTGAGTCTTATTTTACCATTTGATACCAGCGAATAATTGTACAGTGCACCAGTTGGTAATGCCATCTTTTAATTGCTGTAGTGCTGTATGGGGTAATATTAATAAAGAACTAGCAGAGAAACTTCAAAAGATGCAGAAAAGGGCTGCTAGTTTAATTTTACACACGATTCCGAGGAAGACCATGTAAAAGCGATACAAGTTCGTGTATAAAATAATAAAGATTGGTCAGTGTCCTTTGTAAGGAAGTCTATGAACTGCTGCAACTCCGTCAATTAACAAGCTACAGTCAGTCTTCAGAGAGGGAAGGAACAAGTGTTTGCCAAAACATTAGATAGTGGCTAATTCACGAGACAACAATCCACTATCCAGTGGATAACTATTAGGGAAACCATGCAAGTATTGTGGTATCCACTAGATACACTGTATAGAGATCTATCTCATGGTGATTAACCTCTGTGAGTGGTCACCTCTATTAAGCGTCACTTATATCCAATAAATTAGCTTTTCAAGATTGATAAAGAACACGAGCTGTACTTTAATATTGAATTAAGGATCTCTGTTACTCTCTTTCTAGTTGTTACAATCATAGTGATGTATGCTACATATAAGAGAACTGACCAGATCTTTATAATGTCTGGAAACAGGTCCAAACACTGCAAGAGGCCCCAAAACAAGTCCGTGGTCTATGGACTGATGATGGTTCCAAATACGTGTAACGTGCAGTTCAATTGAGGTTTCTGGGTAACTGACCACCCACCCCTCCCCTAAAGTCAACATTAAAACTTACTTTTCACTCAGAGAAAAATTGTGACTTACGGGAGGGGTAGGTGGTCACTTACATGTATCCAGAAACCTCGACTGATCCGCTTATTTTTCATAAACCGTAGAATTACTGTTTGTTTGCAAGTGCAATGTAATACAAATCTTCTCTTGCTATACAGTTTTGTTTCTACTTCCTGTCACTCGAATTGATTCCATCTTATTTGCTTCAGGTTGTAATTTGATCATGGGACATGCTGTGGACAAGGATCTTCTCTGTTTAGTACAAGATGAAGTGAAAGATCTCATCAAGGAGTACAGCGCCTTCAAGGCACAGCTGAATCTACAGAACAAGCAAGTAGCAGAACTCGAAGAAGATTTTGCTACCCTTAAAGATCAAAAAGGCAGGTTGAACGAGCATCAAGAACGACTTGATGCACTGGAGTTCAGAAGTGAAGAGATTACAAAGATTTTGGAAAGATTTGTGTCCTTTGAAGAACACTCAAGGGTGTGGTTACAAGCACTAGAAGAGAGAGTCTATCGTTTAGAGCAAAGTCACACTGAGACAGCCGTGAAAGTAGAAGAGGTTGGACTAGAATTGAAGAGTTTAAAAACACAGATCGACAAACCAGGTTAGCTGGGTTAAGGTTCGGTCCCACTTCTTTTATCAAAAATTGTGAATGAAAGGATTCCCCGGCTTTAGTTTATACTTTTTGCAGAATAAAGTGAAGGACAAAGATGTTTTGTTAGGGAACTTAGTAACGTCGACTATGAGGAGGTCGAGGACGAATACAAAAAAACAACTGGCTTTAATAAGCTAAACGATAGCTTTGCACTTTCGGCACACTTTTTTGTTACACATTTCTTTTTGAATTTCGTCGTAACGATATTCCGTTTCATCGTCGTAATCGCATGGAGTTGTCGTTAACTTAATATTGTTGTTGTGCTTCCGTTTTATCGTCGTAATCGCGTGAAGTTATCGTTAGCATAATGTTGTTGTTGTGCTGAGATCAAGCGATCAGTAAAATGTGGATTTGCGGTCCTGGTTAAACAGTAACTAAGGGACGGTTCATTGTCATAGGGTAGGGGGCGCTGGTGGTATTTGGGGGTCATCTGAAAATACTACACACACACCACCACCACCGCCGCCACCAAAAATGTTACACTTTGAATTTTGTCTGTGTGTTTAAAATAGACAAGGTTTTTATGTGCAGTTCAATAAAAAACCAAGAATGTTATCAAGTGTTTTTAAACTTGGTAAAACACGAACTGCTAGTTTATTTTTGACCTGCTTGGACATTTTCTTAGAACTCATCTTATTAGTTTTATTTATGTCCTTTTCATAACTGAAAACTCGGCCCAGTTTTATAAGTTTTGAGCCAATTACGGTTGAACCTCTATTTAGTGGCCACCCTCGGCGAAGTGATATCTTGCCGAGCATCATCAGAGACCCAGGAGCAGTCAGGAGGGTCGACAGGAAACGGCGCAACGAAAGTTTCCGAGCACTTTCGCCCATGCTTGAAAACTTTCGTCGTACCGTTTCTCCTGACCGGCCTGACTGCCGCTGGGTCTCCTTGGATAGCTCAATAAAGTTTTAAAAAAAATTTTTCCTTAGGGACCCAAAGAGAGGGTGACCGCTTCATGGAAGTTCGACCACAGGTAGCCCAAGCTCAAAATATGAGCATCAGCATTGTTGCGTGACCTTTGAAATATAAGGATTTATATGGCAGAAAAAACACGATTGTGTCTGTAACCTACGATTGTGAAAGAATGTACAAAAAAGTTGGCTAATCTCATACTGTGCTGCGATGTTTCAGTTATTCTTTCCTTTGTGATCCCCGAGTCGATTTGGGGCCATCATCGGATTTTTTGAAACCGGTTTGTACTCTTTATAATCCTTATTAGAGAGAACCAACAAAACCGATAAAATGGATATAAATCTGCTAGTAGACCACTTAGAAAAGAGAAAACACAGAACTTTAAAATTGAAGATAGCCGCTTTTAATCGAAATCTTTTCACATCCGTAAGTTACAGGGAAAAAAACGTGTTCCTGTTCAAATCCTTACTTTTTGAAGGCTACGCAACGGTGCAGACGTGTATATTTCGAGCTTGGGATACCTGTGGTTCGACTGTATTCCGAGTAGGATGGGTAATAAGCATATTATTTGACAGCTCACATCGGTATAGTTTGCTTGTCATTTGAGTATAACTAGTGTTGTCAGACTTAGATACGTAGCGTTGTATGATACTGATTCCATTTTTGTCTCTTATCAGAAGCTTCATCTCTGAAACCATTCGACCTGAAATCCTGTCGAAGCAAACTAGAAGATCATTACCGAAAGACAGCAACTATTCCCACTTCTGTTTGGAGTAAGAAATCCGTTGTCGACATTCACCAGATCTACACTCGTCTGTCCTGGGTGAAAGAAGAACAAACCCCAGCTGGAACAACACAGACTGAACTGAAGCATTACTCTGACCTCTTCAAAGGAAAGAAGAACGGCGTTATTCCAAAGAGAATACTCGTGCAAGGGCAGACGGGAATTGGAAAGAGCACGTTTGTTAAGAAGCTGCTTGTGGACTGGGTGGACGTCAATAACGAGACTGGGGATGAACAAGCAGCTATCTTGAAGACCTTCGAGCTTGTGGTTGCCATAAATCTCAAGGAAGTGTCTAAATGTCAAAGTTTTAAAGATGTCATAAGACTCTCTAATGTGTTTGCAAAGGAAGACAAATATATGACAGAGGGCCTTGTTGATTATATCACTAACAACCAAGAGAAAGTTCTTCTGATCTTTGACGGCTACGACGAATACCGCAGTGGATGTGATTCAGAAATATACGAGATTTTTAGTGGAAATAGCCTGAGAAGCTGCTGTGTATTAATAACAACTCGTATTTCAAAATCTGACGAACTGCGGGGGAGTGAAGACCTGCAAGCTGAAATCACGGGTTTCAGCGAAGTGGACAGAAGTGACTTTATGCTGAGATTCCTTAGTGCCGATGAAGTGTCAAACTTGAAAGAACACTTACGTGACAGAAAGCTGGAAGAACTGGCGAAAGTCCCTTTACTTCTTCTGTTTTTCTGCATTCTTTGGAAAAAGGGACAGTTAAAAGTCTTTCCAGAAACTAAAACTACATTGTACGTAGAAATTGTCCAGTTCATTGTAAATCACAGCTATAGCAAGAAAACACAACCTCTGTATGTCCAACTAACATCTCTAGAAAAGATCCTCTCAGAAATAGGAAAGGTTGCTTTAAAAGCTCTTCTGAAGGATGACCATTTGTTTGAGTACAGTCAGTTGTCCGGTTCTGTCCGTTGTGACGAAAGCGTCCTCACTGGTTTGCTTCAAATCACCGAATACTCAGAAACCTTACAACCAATTGAAATGGTGTCGTTTATTCACAAGAGCATCCAAGAGTTCCTTGCCGCATGGTACATTACCCACAGATGTATACCGGAAGGCGGAAATCTCGGTGAAATTGGAGTAAAGTTCGAGGAGTGCTTGGCTTTAAAGAATGTTTTCCAGTTTGTATGTGGCCTTAGTGAAGATGGAGCGTCAATAGCTTTGAGACACTTAAAGTCTGTCAGAATCTCAGATCCTTCGCTAGATTTATCAAAGGCAATACCGGACTTAGAAAACGAGACAGACGCACCACTGAGTGACGTCACTGAGCGTCAGTGCATATTTCGCGATTTGGTTTTGAATTCATTTGAGGAAGTTGAATCAAAATATAAGCTTTCAAGAGCTTGTTTGGATTGCCTTGGGAGTATTCTTATTTCACCAGGAAGTAGACCATTTCCTAAAGACCTGTTGTTAAAGGCAAGGCATGAAAACTCCTGGTCTTTGATTTCTGGATTAACATACCCTGTTGTAAGAGTCATGGAAGGTAATGTCCTACTACTGAAAGCGACGCTTGAAACACTGGTTGCTGAAAGTTCTGAAATTCTCAAAGTTTTAGATTTTGTAAGAAATTTCTCTGCTATGTATAACTTTCGTTGTTTCTGCGGATTTTTGCCTGTGGTTTGTTACCGTAATGACCAAGTCCACTTTTACATTACGCACTTGGATCTGCTGTGTGAGGACCACGCCAGGCTATTCATTGACTTTGCTGTGCCTTCTGATTCAGGGCATGTAAGTTCAGGACAATCGTGTCTGAAATTTTTGAAAACCTTTTATTGTTCTCCCACTAGATTTTCGATGGAAGGTCTGGGGGCAATTATCAAACAATGTAATCATTTAGAACGCCTTCAAGTTTTAGATTGTGATGATTGTTTATGTCATATCTTGGAGCAAGTAACAAATCCTCTCAAGTGCTCTTTGTCCGTCAAGCGTTGTGCCTTAACGTCAAAAGGAGCAGAAAAACTTGCATTTTTGTTACCAAGGTTTGAAAACGTCACTGAATTTGACCTTCGCATAGGGAAATGCTCCTATGAAGCAGCAGCAAACGTGGTTGACGCCATCAAGCACAAGACTCTTGAGAGTTTGAAACTTCGTGAAATATACCTGACGCCAGCATTAGCTGAGGCGCTCAGTAAGTCGCTGCCTGAATTATTAGCATTACGAATATTGAAGATAGGTGATCTGGCTGAATGTTCTGACGATTCAGTGACACGATTGGTTGCCGCTATCAAACACAAAACCCTTGAGAAACTGAAACTTGGTAAAATCAGGCTGACATCTGCAGCAGCCGAGGCGCTCGGTCAGTCCTCGCCTGAATTATCGGCCTTACAAGCACTAAGAGTTGAAGGTTCAGATGGGTGTAGTTTGCAGCATAAGGAAATGGAGGCGATGTTTGGCAGATTTAAGAGACCTTCTCCGCAATTAAATCGACTGCAGATCTGTAATTTCAGCGCGAGAGGAACACTTGCTCAACTCACCAGAAACCTGTGCTTTTTTCCCAACTTGTATTCGTTACAACTTGAAGCATTAGATATGGGTGAAGCTGACTTGTGTGGTTTGCTCGAGAATTTGAAATTCATCCCTAATCTTAGATCTCTGTCCCTGATTGGAAACCCACTGGGACAAGCGGTAAGGTTAATGGTACCATACTTGCTTAACCAGCAACATCCTCTTGTTCTTCATTTCGGGCGAGAGGATTGTTCAGAAGAACATCTGAACTATGTTCAAGAGGCGATCAAAGGGAAGTCAAATATTGAGCTTGAAATTAAAACAAATATGAACCCTTTTTCTTTGCCGCAGAATTGGTACGGGAGGCCGAGGTATGGTAAGCTTCTGTCTGAGTTATTTGACTTATTAAGGAACAGCAACGACGACGACGGTCATGAAAACGTCCCTTAAAAAAGTGAATTCGCGTTGCTTCAAACTTAATCGCGCTTCTTCTTCTATCTCGTTTAAATTTGTCAAATGTTGACAACGTTTGTGGAGTTGAATTTTAAAGGACTGTATCACGAAAGTTCAGGAAAAGAAAAAGAAAGTTGTCTTGTGTTCCCGTCCTCAACAAAACGTGAAATTAGACCCTTTCACGTTGTAGTCGTGCAACGACAGGAAAGAAATGTCCAAAAAAAGCGTGATACCCGTGGAAAGTTGTCGCTTTGCTAATCTAAACCTTTTGCTTTTTGGCCGTCGCCGTCGCCGTCGTTGTTGCCTGAGCTCCCCATTGTCACGCGGGGGGGATGGGGAGGGGCGTGATAGTTTTAAATGTGAACATTTGTAATGTGTTTAACCCATACGTGGGCTATGTTAAAAGAGCTGACCTTGTTGAATTGCTAGTGTGGTAGTTTTATTAGCCTGTTCACTGACCCTCTCATAGTCTATTTCTTCTCTTTAGAGATCTTCGAGCCTGCGTAATAAAAACTGTGGGGATTTATTGACCGCTGAAACATTACGACTGTCGGAAAAAGGCAGAACTAACTGTTTTCGCTTGGGACCTGATATAGGTGTACATTAAGAACACCTGGGTCAAACCCTCGGAGGGAGCGGGGGGCCTTTTAAGGAATTTTTGGGTGGGGATGTGCCGCTGGGACCCTGGAACCCTTAGCCTATACCAGAGCTAGTTCCGCTGAATTTTGCTACCCTATATTTATATACAGAGTAAACTGCTTGAAAACCAAACCCTTACAGAGGGGCACGTACCTATATAGCCCATATATGGAAGTAACCCCCCTCCGGGGTCAAACCTCATTATTTCTGACGTTTTCCCCCCGGAACTTCGAAGTTCAGTAAACACCCGCGAATAGCAACCCACTTTTTTGAAGTGTGGTGTACTTATTAGCAATTTAGGTTAAGTAGGTTCTTAATTTTTGTAAAGAAGAGAATAGATTGTTGATTACCAGAAAAATAAATAAACTTGGGTTTGGTCCTTAAAAATTGTGTTATTATAAACCTAACATAGCTGATTGTTGAATTGTTGTGCATTTTGGTATTGTATGATCTTGTTATACTTTTAAAATTTGCAACGTCAAAGTTACACTCCTTGGTTAAATTGCTTATCTGTAACCCACATACATTCGGCTCTTGTACAAACTTGCAGTAAATCATAGTCTGTTGTTCCAAAACCTCACGACTAATTGAAACGTGAAGGACTAAAGAAGAGAAAAGTAGCCGCCAATAGTCCCTTCTCGTCACGTGCAAACCTTTACTTTTCTTGTGAACTGCTCACTGGGAATGAAAACTTTGTAAAGTGGAACCTCGATTTAACGAACTGCAAAGACACCAAAGAAATTTGTTCGTTATATCGAAAACCTCAATTTAACGAATTTTTAGAAAACAAGCCCTGAAAATGTTCCTTCCCGGGGAGAGGGTACTCCCTTATATAAGCCATATAGGCATGTGCCGTCCCAAAGGGTAGGTAGGGTTTTAGGGCCTTTTGGTCTGAAATCGGGTATGGTTTTCGAGGAAACTACGGGAGCGTATGTGCGTATTTATCGTTTCAGTTCCAAATGAGTAAGAAAGAAAGAGAAATATGCGACTAAATGGATTTTTTTTGTTTGCGCTCTAATCTAAGTAATGATGACATAATTTGTGCCTAAAAGCCAGGTCTGTAAACGGGGAATGGATTTCAGAGGACTGGTATGAAAACGGGAGTAAAAAGTAACATTTTGTGGTCTGAAATAGGGTCAGGAGAACCGGGCGGCACACCCCCACCAAGAATTCCTTTCGTGTTCGTTATAACAAGGATTCCGTTAAATGGAGGTTCGTTATATCGCGGTTCTGTTCCACACATTTTATTGTTATTTTGGCCGGGCTAAAAGAAAATCGTTCGTTATACCGAGGACTTTTTCTATTTTGAGTTTCAGTCGTTCCACTTTATTTTTTAAGTAATGTTCCGTGAAAGAGGTAGTCTTCCTCGCAGCCGAGAGACTATGTAATAGGTAGGCAAGCGACCGCCGCAAAAGTAATTTTATTTTAATCGTTAATTCCTATTCTAAAAAAGAAAGGTGAGCCTCTTTATCTTGCATCTATTGTTAAATATATTTTAGCTGTAACTTCATTGAATTTTGAAAATATAGTTTTATATCTTACCTTCGTTGCTCTCTGTATATCTTCCGTTCATTTTCTTCACAAGTAGTGTAAGAGAGATTATTTCTATACTGACAAGGTATCGTGTGCTTTTCAAACTTTTAAAACAGCGTATACGGTGATGCACGTTTCAGGGGTCAGTAGTTGGGTAGTGCGGTGAGGAATCTGAAAAAAAAAACCTTCACTGGAACCCATCCCTTTCGGGAAATACTCGGGGACTTTAGAGTTCTTCGACAATTAAGAACCCACCAGGGGGTCACGTGACTGGCGCCTCAGAGCTCAGGTTTCGACCTGTTTTGCCTTGTTACTGTGATCCTCTTGGGCCTTGTGCCTTGAATAAACATGTCAAACATGTTTCTGCTACGCAGATATATAAGAGAGTCACTAGAGAATGTACGGTCCATGCATTTCAATGACCTGAATAAAAAAAACGCCAAACCCAGCGGCAAAATGGTTTCAGTAAATTAACTTTATTGTCGCTACTTAAAGTTATGTTTGTCATTTTAGGAATAAAAATTGCTGAATCATTTTTTGTCACATACGATATGGCAGAATTTTGCTTCGTGCATGCACTGTGAGGACTTCAGTAAGTTGTTATTTCCGGAAAGTTCAGATAGTCAGACGAGCAAATTACACTTCCAGCCTCGATTGTGAACAAAATTTTGCCCTTTTGTTTGTCAAGCTTTCTGCCTTGGGAGGTACAAGTGGAAATGAGACTGGAGTTGACCCTGTTTTGATCAATCCTTTCTCCTATATTATTATTATTTTTTTTTTTTTTGTATTTTAATGAATTTTTGTTTTGTTACGTTTTACATTTTTTTACATTCTAACTTATGAACACGGAACACGTAAGGAAAAATACAAAAAAACGGAAAGGAAAACTAAACATTATACAACGCAGACTAACACACAATTACATACTTACAAAAAAGAAAACAAACGAAACAAAAACCAGGTACCTTCTTTTCTATTTACATGAAAAAAAGTAAAATAAAATAAATAAAAAATAAAGATTAATAATAAATGAAGTAAGCGGAGAAGAGATCGTATGCTAATCAGTTTTATATTTGCCCCATTTCATATTGTGGGTCTCCAACTTATTTTTTGACTTAGCGATCATTGTCTCTATTAAGAAGACAGTATTAATTTTGGAATGAAGAACTCTGATGGAGGGAGGATATTTGTTCTGTCTACAAGAGTATAGATATTGTTTTGCCAGTAATAAAATATGATTCACAAATATCTCATCCTCACATCCAATAATACCAAACAGTATATCTTTGTCTGAAAGATTTTCAATCTTGACCTTATGATCAACAAGCCATTTTATAACCTCAGACCAGAAATTCTTAGTATAATGACAAGACAGGAAAAGATGTTCGAGGGATTCGTCCGATTCACCACACAAGGAGCACGCTGGAGATGGTATAATACCAATTTTGCATAAGAAGGTATTTGTCACAAGGCATCTGTTTAATAATTTATACTGAAATTCGCGAGTCTTTGTATCTAAGGCAACACGATATGGCAAGCTATAGGTTTTTTTCCAGTTCAAAGTGTTATTAACAAAATTAGCATCAAACTTTAGTTTAGCAGTTGGTGGAGTGACGATTCTGTCTCGAAGTTCTTTATAAACAATTTTCGAATACGCTTTTTCAAGTAAAACAATTTGACCATTTAAGCGTAACTTAATCTCATCACGCAAATTGAATGGTGTGTCACCTGTATAGATGCAGGATTTCAACGATTCACGCCATTGAGTTGGTAGAGCGTCTATTAAAGAGACAAGCCTAAAGGCATCTAGCGGCGAAAGGTTCAAGACTCTCAACTCGCTTTTGATTATAAGTTCATGTTTATTCGAGATTAAATCACCCACTCGAAAGATCCCTTTCTCAGCGAGATTTCGAAAATACACAGACTTGTCACCAACACAAATAGATTTGTTGTTCCATAAGATAACTTTTGACAAGTCTTTTCCATTTAAATCCTGTATATTTAAATTATTTACCGCAGAGCACTTTGCAAAAGATTTTAAGCATTCTTCATAAAAGGATGGTAATTTGATAGTCAATTTCTTCAAATCAAAGTCGCAACATAAGACTAATTTACCACCAACAGGTTTCAGATAATGCAAAAGGATTATTTTCCATCCACTCGGTTGATCATTTGCCAATTTCTTGCAGCAAAGTATTCTTTGTGTTTCAATTATGGAGTTTAAATGTGGGGCTTTAAGTCCTCCATCTTCGATATCACTGATAAGTGCAGAGCGTTTAACTTTATCCTTTCCTTTCCATATAAAATCAAAGATAATTTTGTTCGCTTCTTTCACAAATTCTTTATCCAATGATATCAAGCTCGTGCGATATAAGAAGATAGGGATAATAAAGGTTTTGACAATTTGAATTCTCCCTATGATAGTCAAATCCCTCCACCTCCAGATTCGTAGCTTAAGTTGGATGGAGCTGATTAATTCATTGATGTTTAGCTTTTGTTTTGCTTGAATGTCATAGGTAAAATGTACTCCTAAGATTTTAGCTGATCGTTTAATTTTTATGCTGTTCAGAGCGGCTTCTTGTACGGTACAGGCTTGGTTACCTAGTAGCAAAAGCTCTGTCTTTTCGTGGTTAACCTTTAGGCCAGAGCAAGTTCCATAATCTTCTATAAGTTTAAGAAAGTTTGTTAGAGAGAGGTCATCCTTTAAAAACCCAGTCAGGTCATCTGCGAAAAGACTTAATTTGATCTCTTCTTTATCGACTTTAATACCACGAATGTCATTACTGTTACGTATGTTAACACATAAAACTTCTAATGCTATAATAAATAAGTAAGCAGAGAGAGGGTCTCCCTGTCTTACTCCTCTTTCAACTGCAAAGGATGAAGTTGCAAAGCCATTATTTAAGACACAACTAGAGACATTCTTGTAAAAAGTGTGGATCCATTGAATAAAAGATGGTCCAAAACCAAAAACGGATAACGTTCGAAATAAGAAGTCCCTACTAACTGTGTCAAAAGCTTTTTTAAAATCTATACAAACCATTCTTCCGTCAATACTGTATCTCTTTGAGAATTCCATAACGTCCTCTATGGTTCTGACCGCGTCGAAAATGGTTCTACCCTTCACATATGCAGATTGATTGAAATGTATGATGTTTGGTAAAACATTCTCCAATCTCTTAGCAATGGCTTTTGAACCGATTTTAACATCAACATTGATAAGCGAAATCGGTCTCCAGTTTGATAAGTCCCTTTTGTCTTTGTCCTTCTTTTCTATTAGGGTAATAATGGCTTCTTTCTGAGAGTTTGAGAGCTCACCATGATCATAAGAGTAGTTTAAGCTGTCTACTAATAGCTGTCCTAAGAGGCCCCAAAAAGCCCTGTAAAATTCGACTGTTAGTCCGTCATTGCCTGGTGACTTGTTACTTTCAAACAGCTGAAGACTTTTGTAACACTCTTCAACCGTTAATTTTCCCTCGCAAATTTGAACATCAGTATCAGAGAGTTTTGGCATTTCAGGATTGTTTAAAAAAGAGTTTAACGTGTGTTCAGATGGGCTAAGAGGGTCACGCTCACAAAGATTAGAATAAAAATTTTGAATTTTTTGCAATATTTTTTTAGGATCCGTGATAAGAACTCCATTATCGTCAAACACCTTACGGACAGAACTCTTAGCTTTCTTATGTGTTTCGAGGTTTAAAAAGAACTTATTGCTTTTTTCTCCTTTTTCATACCAAGTGGCTTTCGATCGGATTATAGCACCTTTTGCTATCTGTTCATAGATAGAATCATATTCCATTTTTAACAATTCAAACTCTTCCTGGTTCTCAGGAGTTGGTGAACTACCGCATCTCTCTTCCGAAATCTTCAAAGAAGCCTCAATATCAGAGATCTTTCTTCTCCTTTCACATGCTTTTTCTTTGCTATACTTTATTGTAATTTGTCTAATCCTGTACTTAATTAAATCCCACAACAGCCTTTTATCTATAACGTCTTTGAACTCCTCTAACCACAAAGGCATACTTTCATTTATCAGTGCAACAAAGTCGTCGTCATTCACAAGACTAGCATTAAACTTCCAGAAAGAGGGGCCGTGTTTTGGTTTGTCTATGCTGTTAAAATGGAGAAAAATTGCCGAATGGTCTGAATTTATCGAAGGAATGATATCGGACTTCTCAATGTCGTCTTGGCATACATCGCTAATCAGCCAATAATCAAGTCTTCTTTGAATGAAAGGATTTCTTTGACGCCACGTAAAGCGTTTAGAGTCCGGATTTCGTATGCGCCAAACGTCAACCAAATCAAAATCCAAGCATAAGTCTTGTATGTGTTTTACAGAATCTTTTCTAAAAGGTCTACCACCGGAACAGTCAAGATCAGAGTCGAGTGTTACATTAAAGTCTCCCCCGAGAATAATTCTAAGCTCTTCATTAACGACACGGTCTTCAATATTTTTGTTTAACTTATCAAAAAAACGGCATTGGTCTTGAACCTTGTTTGGAGCATAAATATTTACAAACAAAAATGGCGAACCTTGGACCTCAGCTTCAATTATAATGGAGCGGCCCTCGTCATCACAACTAATAGTTCTTGGATTAAAATCTAAGTCACTTCTCACTAGAATCATCACTCCACAACTATGATTAGAGCCGTGAACAAAAAAGAGCTTACCTCTCCATTGTGTTCTCCAAATGTCTTCAACGTCATAGGTCTCTTGAAGAAAGATAATATCATACCTCCGTTCATTTAGCCAGGTAAAAAGGGCTTTCCTTTTCGTGGCGGCTCGAACCCCTCGCACATTAAGAGAAAGTAATTTAAAATCAAAAAGTTCTTTCATGAATGGGATCAGGAAGAAAAAATAAATTATGCGCATACAAATAATTTTCACCGCAGTGGTACAAAAAATTGAAAAGAGGTGACAACTGAGGTGCAAAAACACACAACACGTAGGTAGACAATACACACAAAACGCACAAATACTCACAAAACAAAAAACAACAAAGGAAAAGACAAAAGAACAAAGAAAACAAAGAAAAACAAACAAACAAAGAATACATTACACAACGAAGTTTTAAGAAAGAGCGAAAAAAGGCGGCGAGGTAATTATTACCTATAAGACGCTGCCACAGAGCTTGGGACAATCGTTTCAACATGGTCGCCCCAGTCTCCCTATATTATGTAAATGACGTGCTTCTTAATGTCTTCTTCTTTACCCTGGTCCCAAAGGTTTTTCTTGAAATTTTTTTTTCGGGAAAGAGAGAGATCCCCAGAAGAATAGGAAGAAGGTTTGTATCAAAATAAGGTCAACCTCAGCACACATTCACTCGAAGGATAGGACAGCTAAGCGTTAGCCCACCACTGTAAAATGGCCCAACGTATCCGAAGGAATAACCTTGTTTTTTTCTAACCTTTTGAACCTTACTTAAAATATGCTTACCTTACCTTACCTACTTATCTTAATTATTAATTTCACCTCAATTTCTGGATTTTACGATGCAATGAAAGCCAAAACAAGTGATTTTAAGGGTCTATTTCATGTATACGGTCAATGAAATGCGCCTAGGTGAATTGGCCAAAACGGTTTTTACACAGAGAGCACCCCACCGCCCCACGCAAAGACTTTTGATCATTTCTAATTACCCTTTTCCCACCACTAACTGAGATGTCATCTAGTTTGAACAGCCCCCTATATCATCACATGACTAGTGAAAATCAAGTACTGAAGTTGCCCCATGTAAGCAAATCTCGGTTCCGGAATCAATCCGGGAAGTCATGCTCGTGGAAACCGGAATTCGTAATTCCGCTAGTGATAGGAATCCAATATCTATTGTCGAGAAACTGATCGGGCCATCCAAGATCCACTGTAATGGAATCCGAAATCCACAGCCTGGAATTCAATATGTCTTGGATTGGTTAAATGGGGGCGATACAAGATTTGACTGTGCTTGTGTTGTTTGGCTGAAAACAGGGTCTGGAGGAGGGTGTCTGGATATCGAATCGCGGGTTAAATAGACCTTGTCACGGTTTTCGACGCCATCTTGACGAGTAGGCAAACGCGTGAGAAATTACAGTGTTTGTATGAGAATCTACTGTCGAATAATTTCCGTGGAACGGCTGTTCTGAAAAAAATATGATTTGTAAACTAAGGCTTCACTCCTAAGGATTCTCCTGAAAAAATTCTAGGGCGTTACATGAAATAGAAGAACTAGAACCACTTATAAAAACTTTCTATACATTTGTCTGTAAGAAAGTCCCGGGAAAATTACAGACAAATATATGGAAAATCTAAAGCAAGCCTCTGGAGAAATTTAAGCACAGGTACGCCCCAAAATTTTTTAGGACAATCTTTTGCCTTGTAGCTTTAGTTTACAATTGATATTTTTTTCAGAACAGCCGTTTTACGGAAACTATTCGACATTAGATTCTCATACAAACACTGTAATTTCTCACGCGTTTGCCTACTCGTCAAGATGGCGTCGAAAACCGTGACAAGGTCTATT
>CALNXI010000105.1:299052-377198 GCA_942486025.1 Porites evermanni | reverse complement strand
AATAGACCTTGTCACGGTTTTCGACGCCATCTTGACGAGTAGGCAAACGCGTGAGAAATTACAGTGTTTGTATGAGAATCTACTGTCGAATAATTTCCGTGGAACGGCTGTTCTGAAAAAAATATGATTTGTAAACTAAGGCTTCACTCCTAAGGATTCTCCTGAAAAAATTCTAGGGCGTTACATGAAATAGAAGAACTAGAACCACTTATAAAAACTTTCTATACATTTGTCTGTAAGAAAGTCCCGGGAAAATTACAGACAAATATATGGAAAATCTAAAGCAAGCCTCTGGAGAAATTTAAGCACAGGTACGCCCCAAAATTTTTTAGGACAATCTTTTGCCTTGTAGCTTTAGTTTACAATTGATATTTTTTTCAGAACAGCCGTTTTACGGAAACTATTCGACATTAGATTCTCATACAAACACTGTAATTTCTCACGCGTTTGCCTACTCGTCAAGATGGCGTCGAAAACCGTGACAAGGTCTATTACCGTACATTTACGAATCACGTTATTAGGCAAAGGACGGATCAAGTCCATCAATGATTGTTAGCAGTTGCTGGACTACTCATAGGCAAGAGTTGCTCTTAAATGACCCCTGGATGGAAAGGAAACAAAAAAGTACGGTGATCAAACTTGCGATTCTCTTATTTTTGTTTCGGACCACTACAAATTAGAGTTGATTGGCAATGAATTTTATTGCTTCAAAATCGAAGCTCTACAATTTTTTACTTTTACATGGTTTAACTTCGAACCCTCGTCACGACACATCTGTTTTATTGGCAGAAATATCGATTCACGGACTACAATGTTAGAGGATCACGCGTCACAGTAAATATATAATTCACGAATCACGACTGTATTTCATTAGTTTTTCCGATTCACGCTCTGTTTAAGGACGGACCAGTATTTTTCTGGAGGGGGGGAGGGGGCGGGATGGGAAATTATCTTCCGCAAACATTTTTTTTCTATCGTCATCTTCTTACAAACAATTTTTTCCATTTTTTTCAGTGTTCTTTTTATTTGTGCTGAATATTACTATTGCCTTATTAAACTATTAAACAATGATGTACAAGGAGCAGAAGGGACACAGCATAAGAAACGAAAGAAACCGTTGTCCTCTTTTGTCAAAAAAGATCTAATTGATGAACCTCAAGTAAGCACTAATTACATTATCGAGGAAGACATTCATGCTCCCTGTGGTTACGAATCAGTTACGAATCAGTTACGTGGTTACGAATCAGTTAAATGCTATCCTTCACCAAATGTTTGAAGAACTGAAAACGGAGACAACCACTCTGAAACGAGACAGACAGTGATGAAACAGACAGTCACTCATCTGCTGATGAGCATTTCCAAATTGAGCCATTATCAGAACTTGTGTCAATTAAAAGATCAGGAAATTATAATTTAAGATCCTCCTCGGATGGTTTGTTGCTTGCAACGCCAACATATTCCAGGAGCGTTACATTAGGAGACAGATCATTCCAGGTCGCAGCTCCGGCACTTTGGAATGTATTACCTCGTGAGATTCGTTCTATTACAGATCTAGGGATTTTTAAGCGCCATCTGAAAACGTACCTCTTTAGGGAAGCTTTTTATTAATTTATTAATTTTTAATTGTCATCACGATAATTACTAGTATTTTAACATATGTTGTATATTTTAATTTTATCATAGTATATTTTAGATAATTAGTAGTTAGATACCCTTTATTAAGTTATTATAGATAGAAATCATGTAATGCGCGCTTGATCATTTCATGGAAAGCGCGCAATATAAGAATTAAATTATTATTATTATTATTATTATTATTATTACTATTATTATTATTATTATTATGAAGACTTTTTTTTATTAAATTTAGAAAGTTGATGTATTATAGATTAATTTTCCAAATACAATGTATCAGTTCTTCACAATGGCTCAATTTCAGAATGTTCATCAGCAGATGAGTTACTACCTGTTTCATCACTGTCTGAGCTAAGCCTTGTTTGAGAGTGGTTGTCAAATATGTCCCATTTTTCTTCNGAAGCTTTTTATTAATTTATTAATTTTTAATTGTCATCACGATAATTACTAGTATTTTAACATATGTTGTATATTTTAATTTTATCATAGTATATTTTAGATAATTAGTAGTTAGATACCCTTTATTAAGTTATTATAGATAGAAATCATGTAATGCGCGCTTGATCATTTCATGGAAAGCGCGCAATATAAGAATTAAATTATTATTATTATTATTATTATTATTATTACTATTATTATTATTATTATTATGAAGACTTTTTTTTATTAAATTTAGAAAGTTGATGTATTATAGATTAATTTTCCAAATACAATGTATCAGTTCTTCACAATGGCTCAATTTCAGAATGTTCATCAGCAGATGAGTTACTACCTGTTTCATCACTGTCTGAGCTAAGCCTTGTTTGAGAGTGGTTGTCAAATATGTCCCATTTTTCTTCAAACATTTGCCCTCCATGCGTGGGATCGATGTCTTAAGAGTGAGAGTTGGCAAGAGTTTTGGCAATGATATTTTTTAATATCTTACTTGACTTCTCTGCAAACATTCTTTTTTACCCTATCACGTTTGCAAACAATATATTTTGTCTTTCCAGACCCTAAAACAATTTGTCTCCTTCCAGACCCTGCAAAGATGTAAGCGTCACTATCCATGCACGCAATTCGCGCAAAAGATTCAAGTCTTATCTCAAACTTTCAGGCTAAAAATATGTGTCCTGGCTGGCGTCTTGTGCAGTCCCTCTCCACCCTTAGTCAAGGGAAGGGGGTAGGTGTAGGTCATCGAACAAATGAACTTAAATTAAAGGAGTTCGTGTGATCTCCCCTCAGTTAACGGCCTTAGTCAAGCAAACCTTATGAGAATGCTACCTTCATTTCAACTCAAACAAAAACAAAGCATTTAATTATTTAACCTTTGCTTAGAATGAATAATTAGTTACAACTGAAAGAATTCCGCAGTCAGAATAAACGTTTCCAAGGTGACTATATAACCAGCAAGAAAATAAAAATCCCGAAATAACTCTTACAAAGACTAATGCAACAAACTGTGAAATAAATATCAACGTTGTGACTTTGCACCTGATAACGAAAATTACCGCGCGATTTTGATCATTGTAAATATTTATCATCTCACGATATCTCCTTGCTTTTATTACTAACCCCATCCTTCAATACCGAAGCATGCGTGTCCCACGTCTGGATTCAGTCCAGAACAACATTCACTGTATATTGAAACCTGCGTCTGTGGCCCAAAAATTAAAGTTTGACAGGTAGAGATATCAAAGTTTGCTTCCTCATACTCAAGACAAAATTACAGATTCTCTTACTTCACCTCCCTTCAAGTTATAAATAGTGCTTTTTGTAATTTATTTGTAGAACAATCACAGGTCATCAAATGACTCGAAATTGATGAGTCAAAGATGGCTAAGTTTTGCATCACATTACAGGTATTAAAGGCAAGTATTTAAATACTTACCAGTCTTATCGTGTGTGATGTAGTACACTATACTTTCTTATGCGGTTTATCAAATCTGCGTGCATTTAGCTTAGAGGATTCTTCTATACACGGTTTATAAACTGTTATTTTCACAAGGCAAATTTAAAGGGCATCATTTAAGAAGTGATTGCCAATGCATTATTGTGAAAACAAAATAAAAACAAAACAAAGCAAAAGGTGCCAAAACATAACGTATGTCATGCTTCGCTGCATCGTATTTAAAGCAGGGGAGGGGAGGGCTGGATGCTTAAATTAAAACCTCAAGTAGTTATAAAGTAGTCAAAAGAAAATGGAAATATAATCTAATCATTAGGCTTCAATCTTAACGTGTAGCAAACTGTAGCTTCAAATTTTTGCGTTTTTCTTCAGTAGAATGTCAATAACGAGAAAAAATTACTCCTCACTCCCCCCTCCGTCAATTTTTTTAGTCACCTTCCCAGGGGGTTCTACTATTGAATCAACACATTAATTCAAACTATGCGTGTTCCCTTGGGTGACGATGTGGAGTGTTATTAAAAATTACATATGTACACAATAACTCATTCCCAAAATAACCAGGTCGCAGTGTAGACGTGTTTCTTCGCGAGTACCGGGGTTGTGACGGAAATCGTCGTATCAGCGGATGTTCACTCTTGAAACAATCATTTTGTAAGAGGCCAGTGTTTTTCAAGGTGAGAATATTTCGGAGAGGGGAAAACAGACACAACTCAACTGGCTGCGATAGAGTAGAGGTGGGTGTTAGAAGTGGCCAATCGTGTAAAACTGTGCCAGGATCGAGACACCGAGAGTTATTCAAGAGAGCGAACTTTGATATACATGTAATTTAACACTGAGCTACATTGTAGCTAGTTCGTCTTGCAGGGAGGTAATTTTCAGTGGACGCGAATACGTCGCAGATGCCAAGTAATTATAAAGACACATCGTAACAGACCAGAACAGAGCAGATCAAACATGTGTGAACATAACAATGAATCTTTGGGCAAGAGCTCGTGTCAAACACACCCAATCAAGCCCTCATCGGATTTCTGTGACCAGTGGAGTGTGCTAGACAATATTGATGAAGAGGCTTTAAAGAAACTCATTCTTGAGTTTGGACTTGAGTTGCAGCATGAATTACCGGAACTTAAAGGGTCCCTTCATTTGACTGTTGCTTCATTGGAGGAAGAAGACCCTGAGCGCTAGTTGCGATAGCACGGTAGACAAAGTATGTCATCACTAATATCGACAACAACAAATCACCAAGTATGTTCACAAGAAACAAACGCCTCATGTTAAGTTTCGTGGAAAACTGTTTTGTGAAATTTTAGAAAATCATTGACATCAAAAATACTACATAAAAATAACGGCTAATTCTGCCCGAAGGGGTTACGCAGGCGCATTCAAGCGTAAAGATAGTTCAAACGTGTTGACAGGCATGTGTGATGTTTTTTACACGTAAGCTTACCAGATACTCCAAGACAATTCATGGATTTCCTTAACGCGAAACCCACCAGAACAATGAAATATGTGCGCAAATTATTAACAGAGCCAAGAGTATGTATCGTTTCGTGGCTACTTAAAATTCCTGGCCTTATGCCTACTCAATGACATACTATTATGAATAGATATAACTCAGTTTTAGCACAAGTTATGCAAAATATTTACTTATTACAACTGTCTGACAAGAAAGAAAAAGCATGTTGTTAGTTGGGCAGAAAATTCTCAGATTATCGTCGAAAAGACTTTACAAGACAGCAAATATACGCCCTTTATAACAAATACACCTGGATATGAGAATGCAAAACCGCAATTAGAATAACAGAATGATGAGATAATCGCCAGATAAGTCAATAAATTTAATGTCATTGCAAGATGTGCTCTCATGGTATTTGATTGTATACCTAAGACAAAGAATACAATACACCTTAGAGGATTTTGAGCTATTATTCATTGCGTAAGGTTATACAATTTCAAAAATAATTTCATTCCGCTCATCGGAAAAATGTATAATGTATTGACATTCCCAGATATTTGCGCCGATAAGTCGATATTTTTCTTTTTTAGTAATACTGTTCGTTTATCCCGTTTTTAATAATACTGTTCGTTCACGACTGAACAGTTTTACGTGTTTGCCTTTTGTTTGACGGCTAGTGGCTGATAAATACACTTAAGGTGCAACAATTTTTGAAAAGAAAAAGTCAGTATATACTTTTCTTCTTCAGTTCTTTTTTTTTCTTTATTTTCGTCTGTAGTGTCAGTTTCTGTATCTTCAACTTCAAACGTAAGTTTTCAATTTCCTGATCTGACCGCAGGATGGTACCCTCAACCTCAATTATTGTAGTAATGGACGAAGTTACCATGCATAACTTGATTGCTGGAGCTGTATTTTACAATAGCCAATTATAATAGCCAGTATGATGAAAGTTAGCACTCTTTTGTTCCAGAGCCAATCAACAGACTGAAGGTTAACTCCCGCCAGAAAATGAATCTAATGGTGTCTGTCATGCATGTCCATATTCGCACGCGCCAAAATATTCCCTGCCACCTCTCACGCGCACGATAGAGTCGAGGACCGCTGGCAAAAAAAAAAATCAAGCAAGCTGTAAAAAATTGAAAACAAAATAAGTTGAAATTGCAAATGTAAATTCCATATTATTCATTTCCCTTATCTGCCCTTATATAATGGTTTTCACGTACAACAAGAGAAAATGAGCTTCGATCCGCTCCTGTTTTTGACACATGAATATCGTCTTGTCTCCGTTCCTGATTGGCTCAAACCCACCGGCTTATTTTTCATAACCAACCTGAGGGTGAACAAATTTGCAAGACTGGCGATATCCAGTAAAATGACGTCAACAGTGCAGGATAAAAGGACGGTAGCTGAGCCGAGAAGACCTGGAGAGAGATTGGGTTGGTTTTAGCTGTTTCAAAGCTGAAGAAAACGGCAGAAAATTGCACCCGCTTTGCGGAAGTAGACTAGCGGAACTCGTGCAAAAAAAACTGTAGGTAAAACAGAAAAAATACAACTCGACGAATATGTTTTCATTATTTTATTATGTTTTGTCTCTTCCGTCTCCAAGAACTGTACTACATTTGGTCTTCACTCCTTTTTGTACCGTGGCTTCAAAACTATGGAACTCTCTTCCGGATCATGTTTTAGAACTTCTGACTTTACTGATTTCAAGCGCCAAATTGTACATTATGACTCGTTTTAATAGTTTAAATTTTAGAATGCTATAATTTGATTGTTGATATGTGGAATGCGTTACCACCGTCAACTCGTATGTAGTTTCAAGAAGAAGCAAGTAGCTGATTTCTTGGCTACTCGATAATCTCTCGAATATTTCTGTAGATATTTATATGTTAATTATCATTGTTACTTTTTTGATATACATAATTCTCTTTTCCTTATTTTTTGTTTATTTAGGTTGTCGGTCTCATATGGGTTCTATGACTCTTTTGCTGACCATCCTTATGGCATTTTTTTTCTTTTTGTTCTTTCATATGTTTCTTAGTCTTTTTGTCAATTGTAATAAATAAATAAATTTAATATTTTAGTAGTTTGTAACTCGAAGATACTAGCTTATCTTTAGCTTCTCTAAATTCGAGAATCCTGTTTTTTTATAAGAATGTTGTTTCTCCGGCCTAGGCTGAATATTCTTATTTTTCTGCCGATTTTAGGCAGAAAATATTATTGTTCTATTCTTAAATTATATAGCTTATGACATTTCCGTTTTAGAATATTTTGGGTCGTCATCAATTATAGTAAGTGCAGGTTTCTTCGTTTGTTGGCAAGTTTTGCCGTTTAGAGAATGGAATAAGTTGAAAACGTACAATTGTATTGTATTTAAGGTTTTGAACACATAATTATATCCTTTTCAAAATCGCAGCCTGGGGTTTATTCTTAAAATATTCAGTTAAAATTTCGCAAATTTCAGCCTCGATAATCTTATAAAATACATATTCTTATAGAAAAAAAAAGAGTGTACATGTATGTATGTATGCTTGGAGGCTTGTAGGAATGTATGTTTGTATGTATAACATCTGCTAGATAACAACTGATAAAGACGGGAACCAAGAGAGAATGAGCTCATTCTCTCTAGCCTGCAGTGCAGGCGTATTTTGGGCGGGCGAAACATTGTCCATGTTCGTAATATTGTTGTAATTGCCATCTTTGATTTTATGACAGTGGAAGATTGGGGAGAGTAGAAATAGTAACCCTTACTTTAGGAGCAAGGGCGAAAGAAGGAAAGGGGGGAGGGGGAGGGGAGAAAAAAAAAATACTCGCCTCATCTCCTCCTCTCTTGGAGGGAAATTTCCACATGGCGCTTTCGCGAGCAAATGGCGCGCTCAAAGAAAACGCCTGCACTGCAGGCTAATTCTCTCAGTTGCGGGAACTTAACATCGATCAGATGGTGACATCCTCCATCCTCCTCACACCTTCTTTGACTGAGCTGCATAATTCTTCAGATCATACTTGACCTCATCCTGTAATTGCTAGATAAAAAAGAAAATAACAACACGGCATACCATCGCGCTGAACCCAGTTTGATTGCTCGTGGAAAACATGCAGTGCGAGCGCAACCATAGGAGCCTACAGAATGCTCAGTTATCTGCTAGCAGAAAATTAACTGTGGGTTGCGCTGATTCGTAAAGTTAACTGTAGGCTGTAAGCCAATATGCTGAAGACTAGTGAGTGACGAATAATAGTCATTGAAAAATGTTGATAGGAATTTCACTATCAATGAATATTTTCAGTTTCCAATGTGCGCCACCTTACTATGATAGTAGTAAGGAAAAAGTGGCCGGGGTCGAATCTGGGGGCATGCGCCCTCCTAGAAAAATAACTGAAATCGCTACATGCTCGGAAATGAAATTTCCAGCACATTGGAGATAGAGTCATGCCTTTTGGATTGCGATTATATTTTATTAAGTGTGTAGAAGACGGAACGTGAATCCGGCCTTACCGTATCTCTCAGACACAGTGTCAGAGGGTATGCTAGTCTGCTACACAGCCGTTTTTAGTGTCGTCACGCAACGCTTCTCCCTACATGAAGACGATAAAGCTATGAGTAACTCCCAAATAATTTCCTTTTGTAATATAGCTAGTGATAAAAAGAAGGAAGCCAACCTGCGCGATTTTTAAAAGACAGGTGGCTTGGTATGGGGGAGATCAAAGTTCTTTGAGTTGATTTGACTAGCCATCTCGGTTGTACGGATAATTTTTTTCCATACTCAGCCGCAAGAAAAACCAATTAGTCTTTTTTCTGCAAGAAATTGTGTCCCTAGATTGGTCCGGATTCGGTTTGGGGGATTTTTTGTTCGTGTCAATCGTGTGTCTTAGTTGCATGTCTCCATTCCTGAATGATCACTCTGTAGTGGAAAAGACTGGGTCCGATAAACATTTCGCTGCCATTTATGACTGCAGATTCAGCAGGAATTCAATTTATTCGTTATAATCGTAGCGCTCGCGCTCTAAGTCGATTCGATTATATGTGAGTCTTCTATTAGTTGGGCTTATGGACTTAGAAAGTGATGTTGATAACATTTATGAAGTCGAGAAAATCTTAGATGCAAAAAGGAAGGTGAGTGGAAAGCTTTTTCCTTGTTTTGTGAGTACAATACGTGGGAAATAGCGCTGTTCCGGCCATCCGCTTACATTACATATTTGTTTGACGAACGGGCCTAATTGAATGGTTTTCACACAGTGTTTAGTTAAAGACGGCTTTGATGAAGATAGCCAATACTTGCCTAATCGGAGATTAAGCAGAAGGAGTAATACAACTAGTAGTAGTTTTTTAAGGTTCCCTTTGGCGCTGCTCGCAGCTGTTCACAGTACGCTTTAGCTCTCCATCTGTCAGCTGTAAGTAAATTTGTTTGAATTTCCTAGCCTCCTTGATTTTACTTACCATTTTTTTTCGTTTGGTTTTATACCTATTGCCTCGATTTTTGTTTAGCGAGACGCTTGTAACATAATTAATGTACATGTACTGTGTATCGGTCAAATGGAAGCTTCAACATGCAACATCCCCCTGTGCATTAGAATACTTTTCCCCTTTTTTCAGGGGGGCTAATCAATTTTTCACACCCCCGGGGAAATTAAAAATTGTCTCTATTACTCTTTTTATTATGTAGTAACTTTCCAATATTCTTGACTTGAACTGAGCCGAGTCTGTTTGTACATAGTATCTCAAGTTTAAAATGCACATGAATAAAAGAGCCTTCAGTTGTCAAACAAACACTTTAGATATTGTTCGCCATTATTAATTTGCATTAACATGTATGATGTATGAAGGGTTTCATTTATTTGAAAAGAGGAAGCCGGGAGCTTATTTGATCAGGCAAAATGGGGTAATAGACTGTTTTTTCAAACAACCAGTAGATGGTATCTGCAAGATGCAAAGTAGAAAAGCTAAAACTACCTTCAAATACAGTGCAAAGCTTGTGAAGACCTTAATGGTGCACAGCCAATATAATCAAACACACATAAGAGTAGCTGCAACCAGCACAGCATGCAAAGAAAGTATTGGCTGATAGCCCGTGGCTAGTGGATTTTGCTATCAGGCTAGTGACTTCTGTTTTTAACTTGCCCGACAGGCAAGTGATGTTTTTGAGGAACTGGAATAACAGAAGAAGTGTGAAATCAATTCTGCTCGTCAAAAAGCTTTCAGGGCAAATCGAAATGACATCTGGGCTAGTAAATGCTACCTTCACCTTACCCTGAATGGCAAGCCGTAAAAATAATTATTTTCTTTGTACCCTGAAACAGTTCTTGAAGTTATGCTTGATTGTAGATGTATGGATTCACAATTTGTTTCCATTTCTTGTGGTCTTTGCATTCGATTCGGACTGGAATGTAGGCTGCTCTCTCGGTCCATCCCGAGAGAGACGGCTGAATGTGTGAGTGGCCTATCGTGTCTGTGACGTAAATTCAAAATTTGATTTATGCGTTGTTACAAAACGTCAGAAATGGGAAATTTCATAAAAATACCGAACACATGTTGTACTTTGCCTCGTTGTCACTTTGGTATTTGCCATAAAAATCAGCAGAAACTCTAACTGATTGTATTTACATTGATCTTGCATTACTGATGGACTTGACGGTCGTTTCTTTCATGTTAGCTGCCAACAACCATACTTGCAGACTGGAAAATAATTATTGATCCAGTTCCGGTTGGTTGAATTTCAAAAAAAAGCTACCATTTACCATTTACCATTTAATACTTTTCTTTGTAAATATTTTAGGTTTTTAAGCTCAAAACACTCTAAAACAAGATCACACGCCACATCAAACAACGGCTTTGCATGCCCCATTAGAAATCTGTGCAAGGAAAATACAAAATTCATAGTGCCTGCTTGATTTGGGCAGGCATCGATCTGATTGGTGATAATTGACAATAGCAAACTCATGCGTCCAGCCTACTGTTTGAGGGAGGAGCATGGGCTTGTTTCCTGAACAGCCTAAGAGGAATGTAAATTAATGCTCAAGAATTTAAGACTATATTAAACTTTTTGATTCTCTAAATTTTCTCCCAAAATATTTGAAAGAACGAAGTGATTAGTTTTCCTTTACTGTTTGTTTGCTTGTTTTCAATTAATAGTTACAATTTTCATGAGTTTTAAAAATGTTCCATATGGAGCGGAGCACTTATACTTTGAAGTAACTTTCAACTACAAAAAATAGACCTCTTTTATTTTAGTTACCAAGGCCTGCTCACAGTGCCAGGGGTATTTTGTAGAACACCAAATCAAGCTCTAGGATTTCAAATCCCATGGATAATATATTTTCGGTTCTGTGCCCAGAAATCATGGGAAACCATAAGTAACAATTTTTTGGTTCTGTGCAAAATGGGAACCCGTGCACTTTGAGTTCTTTTGACGTACAGAAACGTGTTGTTAAACATACTTATGTGTACTATTATTTGTTTCTATTAAAATGTCAGAAGAAGGTCAATTTTAGTGTTAAATGTGTGTGCACTTAAGTGTCTAAAACTCCAGACTCTTCTTCGATCCAACTGAAGAAGTATACTCACTTGAAATGTTCGCCACAGATCTTGTCTTTTCATAAAGACATTTGGGCCTCATAATCAGTTTCACAGTGAAATCGTCACTAAAAGACCACCTTCTTAAACTTTTGGAGTGTCATATGTTTTTTCTTAGCACTGGAAGCTATAACAATCGCTGACATCTTTCATGCATGAGTCATCAGTAACGAGCAAATTGCACTTTGGGAACGATTCAAGATGGCAGACGATAGAAAAATAGTAACATTTTAATTTCATTTATCAGCCAAGTCATAACCAAAGAAAATTGCTCTACTAGTTAACAATCCGAGTGGGAAAATACTATATAATTTGTGTATTTTGATCCCTCAGCCTGAATTTATCAGGATACAGTAAAAACCCATGAGTAAGAGCCTAAGATTTAAGAACCTCTTTAGCCTAAAATTTGGAAACAGATTCTTATTTTCAAAAATCATTTTAAAATATTTACTTAAAGAGAAATGGTATAATAAATGTATGATCAATGTGGATGAGTAGTTGTTACATGTCAATTCTAATGTTAAAAATTATGACATGCATATAAAATTAATCTTCCTAGCAACAACACAATTTTTTGCAAGAAATTAAGAACCTATTAAGAACCTAGATAGCCTAAATTTATGTCAACCACCATTTATGTAAGAACCTGTTTAGGCTAACCCTGGAAAATGTAGGTTCTTACTTGTGGGTTTTTACTGTATGTCACCGGGAAACTATTTTTTGGTTCCGTTATTTTGAGGTCATGGTAATGACACGGTGCAGGAAACAGTCATTACCGTGAAATCTTTTGGCTTGCCAAATGGCCCTGAATGATGCCTGTGAAGTAAAGTGATTATTGTTAGTGAGTCAAGTTCCACTCTCTGTTTGCCATCTACAATGATCCTAACTGGAGCTTCATTTGCTCACTTTCCTAATTAAGCCTGAGAAAACAGCTAACATTTGGCGATGCTACCACTGGTTTCCTGACCAAATGAAGTCTCAGAAATGAGCACAGGAATTCCATACTGATGACGCGTCACTACCCAGGTCCAAGTAGTGCTTCTGACTGGTCGAGCTGCGTGGAAAATTTGATTCAACAAATCAGAAGCACTACCCAGATCTGGGTAGTGACACGTCATCAGTATGGAATTTCTGCACTCGTTTATCAGGCATCATTTGGCGCCGAAACTACTGCAGGTAGTGTAGCGAAATGTCGGCTGTTTTCTCAGGCTATCACTTCCCTAAATTTAATAACTAAACTGCATGCAGTCACACATGTTCAAAGTTCTGCAAAATTCCTGTGTCATGCTCAGCGCGAGGTTGTTAAGGGTTTTGGGGGAATCCATTGTTTTTTTCCCTGTTAATTTGTGAATTGGCTTTGTTTCATTTGAATAACATGAATTGGTTTTTATAGCCATGTATTAACTTCAAGTTTTCTTTTTTGTGAGGTTATGGGAAATCCTCTTGATCTAATTTGACTCCATAACATTCCTTCTACCTTCAAACAAGAAATTTGTGAACCCCCTAAAAATTGTAAAGTAATATTTTGAAGTCAAATACATTGGTTAATTCCACAAAACCTTGTCAAAACACAATGCAATGACCAGAATTGGAAGTCAGGGCTAAGCAAATCAGCTGATGTCACATGATATCATCCGCCTATCTTCAATCCGTCACTGGTTTCCAGTCTCTGGGACATTTCTCTGGGGGAAAAAGCAGTTTTTGGACGGCCAAAATTCAACAAATGTTTTGGGAGATCGACACATTTTTAAAATGAGGATTGTTAATTAAACCTATCTAAGGACCAACATCAGGTTAAAAACATTCATGGCATACTGTACATGTTAAGTTTTTGTCAAGTACAGGGTGAAAACATTGAATCAGCTAAGGTCACTCAAAAGTTGGACCTTACAAGGGAAGGAAGTCTTAAATAGGGACTCTTATTTTTTATTAATGGCCAATTTTTATCTATTTGTGTTTGGTAGGATGGAAAAGCATTATACAAAGTGCGCTGGGAAGGTTATGGATCAGAAGAGGACTCCTGGGAACCCAGTGATAATCTTCTAACTTGTCAGGAACTGGTGGACAGGTTTTGGCAGGAGAGAAAGGAAGGACACAAAAAACGTGGGAGAAAACCTGTAAGTAATTTAATCCTCTAACTCTCAAGATTGGTCACTGAAAGACAAATTGTTCCTTGCGTCAGTATAGTCTCTTACTCAGCCATTTTTTGTGTTGTCACACAACATTCTCTCCACCCCCTCTCCCCTTCTGCCCCCCCCCCCCCCCCCCCCCCCCCCAAACACTTTAAAATGACAAAAAAATAGCCAACATGATGGGTTTCATTTTCAAACTCAGTAGCCACCCCCGTACCCGAAAAAAAGCCTGCCTGGAGGCTTCACTCGGATGGTTTCCCCGTAAGACCACCAAACAAATTAAAAGCCCCACGGGAAAAAAATACAAATAAAAGAGGTAAATGAGAGAAAGGAAGGAACCACAAAACGGGGGAGAAAAACTTTAAGAAATTTAATCCTCCAACTCTCAAGAATGGGTACTGAAAGACAAATTTTTCCTTGCGTCAGTAAAGTCTCTTTCCCAGCCCTTTTTTGTGTTGTTCCACCACATTCTCCCCCCCCCCCCCCCCCCTCTGCCCCCCCCCCCCACCACCACCACCACAAACATTTTAAGATGACAAGAAAATGGCCACGTTGATGGGTTTCATTCTCAGACTCAGTAGTCAGCCCTGTACCTGAAAGAAAGCCTGCTGTGAGGTTACACTGGTATGGTTTCCCCGTAGAACAGCAAACTAAATTAATAGCACCATGTGAAATAACTGCAGCTGAAGAGGTTTAAGTTGAATGCTAACACCATAGCATATCATCCACAGACTCACATGCAAAACAAATAGTAGGGTGTGAGAGTACTACTCACGAAGTTTGATTTATTAAATGGGGTTAAAATAGGATTTTATTCATTGAGTCAAAAGTTAAGCTTCATTTTGTGTCCATAATTGACCCAAAGAGTGAAAGAGTTACATATAGATAACTAACAAGGCTACTAGTAGATTTTGTTGTAAGCTCTCTGATAAGCACTAGGCCACTCCATCTGACCAGTCAATTAAATTTAGCCCCTGAACTCTCATGTAACCCCGCCCCTCCCAATTTCAAAGACTTGTTTCGTTATACTAAACACACAAAAAATGTTAACAAAATGATTTCAGAACGAATGTATTTTAATACCCTTTGGCAACGGGCATTTTGAAGGGTAAGACATCGCTTTTTAACCAAATCCTCCAGTTTTTAGAGGACTGGTTTTCAATTAATTAGCATGGAAATGGCTAAAAAGGGATCTGCGACGTCAGGGGCGAATAAGTTTCCTAATAGCGAAGCTCTCGTGCGCGGAGCACCATATAGGCAAGAAAACTTGGTTATCTCTTGATCCTAGACTGCAAAACAGTCGGTTTTTTCGCAAAATCAGTAAAGAAATCGGTAACGCGTGGCGTAAGAGTCTTACGCGCGCGAGGCGCGCGAGCCTCACACCCCCGTAGGGCTTGTGAGGCGACAGAAAAAGCGTCTCTCCTCAGTCTCGCTCTCTGTTTTCAGCCTCGTTCCAGATCTTTTGTTTGACTGCTCGCGCGTACTTGGATACGCAAAAATACGGACTGTTTTGCAGTCCTTTGATCCAAGAAATTTTGGTTCTGACAAAATCGTGCGTACGACGTACGTCCGTACTTACATTGTACTCCACCACTTTATGTAAGCCGGGGTGAAATTTTGCTTTTCAAGCACCCGCGTTAATTTTTATGTCTACATTGACGTGGATAACAGAGAAAGTGCTAGAGCGAGAGATAAAAAACATAGGAGACCAATTTGTTTGGACGAAAAACATGAAATTTTTTAGCGGCGGTTAGAAAAATGAGAAATGCTAGCGGCCACCAAGGTGAAAATGAGCGGTAGCTAAAAAAGTGAACAGGAACTTTTACAAAATTTTCTCCACTTTCACGTTGTACTTGTGCATAACAGCGGCAAAGAAATGTACAAAAAAAGTGTGCTGCACGTGGAAAGTTGTTGTTGTTGTTGTTTTTTTTTTTGCTAATTAGACCGCTGATTTTTTTGGGTATTCTCTTTGCCGTCGTCGCTTAGTATTACACTACTTTATATTTTGTTTGAGTAATCTTTATATATTAACGAGAGCTTCGCTTTTAGCCATGGTTATCGCGCAGAAGAGTATGACTTCATTTCCGGTTCCCGTAGCCGTCCTGAAAACCGTCCGTTTTGCCTTTTTTTTCGACAAAGAAAACTCATTTTATAATTGGGCATGCCACAGGCAGCCCAATAAATGTCTTGACATGGGCATGCATGAGGTTAAAGCTGACCGTGATGGTTATTACGTATATCAGAGTTCCTGTCCAACTCTGAAGATAACTTTCTCAACAACCTTTCATTGGTTAACTTATTCTTGGCGTGTTCAACCGTGTCGCGGCTTGTTTTCAACCACTTTCGTCATAAACAGGAAGTGCGTTAAGAACTCTCGTGTACAGCTTGCCCAAACATGTCTATAGACTGTAGTTCTCCATTAATTGCTTAGTTAGTTAGTTAGTTAGTTAGAAGCAGGCGGTTACTTTTGATTGTTGACTAGAATAAAGTATCCCGAGATAAAAACATAGACTCACGGTAAATCTTCGCTCAGCGAGCGAGTTGCTCGAACCATCCCCAACAATACAAAGTTAAAGTACACTATGGTAGGAAGACCTTGACACTAGTTTACGATTGTAAGTAATTGAACGTTTTAGTAGATTTTGTGAGGCTGAATGGTTACATTTTGGCTTTCCTCTTACAGAAACAAATTAGAGAAACTACGGACGAAGATAGCGATGAGAGTGATACTGAAGACGGTCGAAAGGTAAGATTGTGTTTGTTTACAGAAAATTAGTACCTACAAAGCTTGTTGGCAGCATCCTTGGTCCCACAGTCTTCTCAAAAACTGGAGAGATTTGCACGAGTGTGCGCAATGGAACAAAAGCGCAATTTATCTGTTTTCTTTTAATTTACCAAGGAGAGTTTTTGTCAAGTGATAACTTAAATTTCAAATGTATAGTTTGTGACAGAGAAAAAAAAAATGTGTGCCAAAATCTACCTTTAAATCGCGCGTTGGATATCACATAATTTGCCTCCACTACACAACCGAACATACAAAACAGCACTTGGAGGCATGGGCGCGTCGGCCAGACAGGGCCCATGAAACACTTTGTTAACACGCGTGAAAAACTCCACTGTTACCGTAATTCCAAGAACACGCCACAACCGGACACGTAAAGCCGAAAAAACCAGCTATTGGAGAAATAGGGACCGTGTAACCCCAACCTATGCTATGGCGTCGTCTTCGGGGTTAAAAGGCAAAACAAATAAAATAAAGCCTAATAACATGAATACGAGCAGAAAACGAGATGCTACATAAAATAGCTAAGAAACATAAGGACCAGTACAGATGGTAACGAAATTAAGGCTAAGAGAATAAGCGAAAACTAAACTAAACAAAGCAAGTTGATGCGGCGAGGCCGACCGTAGAATGACACGCATAACTAAACGTCACTATATCAAACCCCCTAACCGCGATCCCTCGCGCGCTACAATAGAACCCAGTCCTCCGTTCCGTACCGGTAAAATAATAATTTATGTCAATTCTAATTTACACAAATTATATTATTTCCTATCGGCTTTCTTATCAACTTTTGGTTACAATTATAATACAATAATGATAACTCTTTCGTTCCCTTTCTGGTATTTTTCTCTTTTTTTGGTAAGAGAAAGTGCCTTTATTTCTCGCAAAATAGAGGTTGCGGCTACCGACGCGTAGCCGGTTTAACCGCCGCGAAAATTCAAAAATCTTTGTCAACCACTACAGGCTCGATTTCCAGAGGGCGAGGGAACGCAGACGCAAAAAAAAAAAAAAAAAAAAGGTGTCGAGCCTCTGACATGCGCTGTAGCGTATCAGACGTAGGGGAGGTTAAGCAGCAACGACGGCGACGGCTACGAAAACGTCAGTTGAAAAGTGTGTTCGCGCTGTTTACAACTTTATCGCGCTTATTTCATCTTGTTCTATATGTTCATCAGATGTTGCATGGCAGTTCTGGAGTTGAATTCTAAAGGACTGTATCAAAGTTCGGGAAAAGAAAAAGAAAGTTGTCCTGTGTTTTCGTCCTCGACAAAACGTTAAATTAGGCACTTTCACGTGGCAGTGAAATAGAAGTGTTCAAAAAAGCGTGATGCACGTGCAAAGTGTTGTTTTGCTCATCTAAGCCTATAGCTATTTTGACGTTCTCGTTGCCGTTGCCGTCGTCGTTGCTTAAGCTCCCTAATTTTGTCTGCGTGGAGAAGAGTGTCAAGAAAATGTACGAAAAAATACTTCAGTTCCATTGCCAAGAATAAAGAAAGCTAAGCCAGCATCGTTTCCTAAGACGCTGTCAAATTTAGCTCTTGGCCGAGTTGTTCCAAACCGGGTTGCCATGGTATGGTTTTGCGCTGATTGTCTTTTGAACGACTCGGCCAGGATCTACTTGCGGTATGTTGGCGTTAAGTAGCACAGACGACGCTACAGGCATATTCTGTCTTCGGCAGCTCGTGCAAATATAGCACGCGATTATGAAAGAATTGGAGCGAGCTATCACGCAAGACGCCTTTCTGAAAACCGACTCTTAGTTACTCATTGTTTACACTCTAAAGCTACTACCTCGTTTAAAAATTGGAAGTTCCTTCAGTTTGAAGGTATGTGTTTTGGATTCACCTTGAAATAACAACCTTCAAAGGATGTAGCAAAATTTCTCATCATGCTGAAATTTGTTCATAACCAGATATTCTTTTCCATTTTTTTCCAAGCCATAAAATCTTACCCGCTCTGCAATCCATGAGTATTATTGCTCCTTAAACTGCCACCGAACTTTTTCTTGTTTTCAGGATCTAAATAACAAGGAAAAAGAGATGGCTTTACCTCAGCAAAAGAGGAAAAGAGGTCGTCCTCCAAAGCAGCAATTGTTTTCCGATACAGACACGGCAGAGCAGTATAGCTCAACATCTCCGGAGACAAGTGATCATAATATGGCCACCAAAAGACGAAAATCTTCTATCAAAGACGACGATTCTTTGTTTGGGATCTCGCCTACAGATTTTTTGCTTCTTGATTACGGCGAGATTGCCCCATTGGGACTTACAAGGCAGGCCAGTAAAGAACTTGCTCTTGTCTCGCTTCGAAAGAAACAAGAATCTGAAGCTTTGGTGAACTCTAAATCGGAAGTGAGCTGGACAATTTCTGAGGACGTTTTGTCTGATACGAAGGAGGATGACTTTGTTGAGGCAGAACGAAAAGACTCTAAGCAAGTTGAAACAGAAGAGAACAGTTTTGAACTAATTGAAATTTCATCGCAAGGCACAGAAGACGAGGAAGAGCAAACTTCTTCGCAAAGTTCCGAACCATTTGTAGCAGAATGTATTCTCATATCTTCACAAAGTGATTCAGAGAGTGGAAAGGAAGGGTCGACTACGAAGTCCGCGCAACATTCGTCGAAAACGACGCTGAAAAAGAAACGCATAAAGCCAGGAAAGTCACGTTTGAAAAATAACGAAAATAGTAATCCAGAGAAAGTCAAAGAGCGTGTTCAATTTAAAAATGACTTTGAGAAGCTTCGCAAAGACTCTGTTGAAGAACTCAGTACGAAAAATAAAACAAGTTCAAAGACCGATGCATTTCCTCCAATAGATTTTAATTCGGAGGAAGGAGCAACTGACAAAGAATCTCTTGAAAAGACCCCGGAAGTGTTTCAGATTGAGAAAACGAAAATTTTTAACGAACACTCTTCGACCGATGAAAATTCCAACCAAGTGTCCCCCTCGGTAAATCCCATAAATCTACCTTCTATGTTTTCTAATTTGAAGTCGCTGTACAAGGAAACAATGAAGGGAAAGAATTTACTCCCTCAGACTTTAGAAAACAGCAATAAAACAAATTCTGAGAAAGAAATTACGGATTCTGTGAGAAGTGGTAAGAATGAGGTTATGGCTGCGTCGATCAAAAATTCGAACGTGTCAACTTTACCTGATTCATTTGAGCAATTACAAGCAAGAGTAATCGAAGCAAGTGTCAATAAAGAAGACAATAGTGAAACGAAGACAGACACGTCAGTTCGATGCAGTGATTCGGACATCGCAACTTTGAGACGGATAAACCAAAAACCCTCCAAAGGAAAGGCTAAAAAAACTACAGGACTACCAAGACCCGTGAGGGAAATGAAGCGAAAGCAGGCATTAATCGATAGTTCGACTGGAGTATCGCATAACGCGGCCGTGTCACCAGTAACGGAAAATATTACTAGGGTGATGAACGAAGCGCTCGTTAAACCGGATAAACAAATGAGTGCTTCAACGACAGCGGAATTGCTGCCGATGCAAAACAAGACCAGTTCAGTTCCGCTCATGGATGGCGATCTTGTCGGCGCGATTATACAAGATAGTGGAAAGATAGACGAAAATAAAACAAAACCTGTACCGCTGACTTCTGCTGGCAAAAAGGACGGTAAATCAGACGAGAAAAAAATCTCACAGAAAAAACCAAGAGATAAGAAAGAAAAGCACAAACCCTGGGTAAGTTATTGTGTCGACGAGATCCACTTTTATTATTACGCGTTATTTTTGTTATAAATTCGTTTTATTTCCATATTATTTTGAATAATTGCAGATTGTACCGATTCGCGGCACTTTCTGTTCTGATTGGTAAATATATTTATGTCTACTGTTGGCGATGATAACCCTAATTTCAAGAAAAAAAAACTTATAATTTCAATTTCATTGCAGATTTTTACATTACGGAGTTGTTTTCAGATAATTGAAAATTATGGAGTCGCCTAATTTAATGCAGCGATCAGCTGTTTGAAACTAAGTTATTTTCAGGTTTTCGCATAATTTATTGATTAGAATTTGTTCTTGTGTAAACACTTTGTAGTAATGATTCACTTTTATGATTCGAGGTAATGAAAATATTAGTCTGCGACGAACGTATCCCAGACTACTGATATTTCTTCAAGAGATTTAGTTCAAGCAATTTAAGAATTTAAACCTTAATTTATTAAGGTCTTAACAGTTGTTTTCATTGTCATGGTTGGCTGCGACATACGGCAGAACGCGCGTTTTCAAAGATAGACTGCAAAACAGTCGGGTTTTTTTGCTCAAAATCAGTAAAGAAATCGTTTTCAGCCTCGTTCCAGACCTTTTGTTTGACTGCTCGCGCGTACTTAAATACGCAAAAATACGGAGTGTTTTGCAGTCTATTTCTAAGATAGTTTTGTGTATCTATTGCCAACAGCCGTCGCATTTTTTTCAATTAAGGCGAAAGCCGACAGCATAAATGAAGGGAAAAGAGTAATATATAGAGGATATTACACGGTGGCGCGAAGGTATGAATTTTATTTTCGAGTGGCAAAACAGTATTTTACGAACGAGCGCAGCGAGTGAGTAAAATATTGTTTTTGCCACGAAAAAATAAAATTCATATCTCCAAGCTGCCGTGTTAGGTTCTTTTTATTATATAGACAAAAAGACATCGATAAAATAATAGAGGGAAATTACTGAAATTACGTCATCGTCACGTGTGATATTATGGAAAATAAACCACTCGGGTCCAGGATGTAGTTTTTATGAATTTTACGAGTGGTAAAACACTTCTGTCTATATAATAAACACTCGTGTCTATATCATAAAAGGAAATATAACACGTCATTAGTCCAAAGAGGAAAGGAAAATCTAACCACGGGTTTGGTGTCAAGCTCTGAACACGGAATTTAATGACAATGATTTTTGTATACAGCTCGAGAAATTCAAAGAGAAAAAAAAAGTACAACTCCACATTTACTTATCATGGGCTTATTAAAATATCAATATATATATATATATTTTCTTTTTACGCAACTTCCTCGTGACTTCTGTAACTTCTTCCCTCGTCAGACCAAGGCTATGAAACTTAGGCTTACGACGTTATAAAAATTGTCTCTATGAATTAATCAACTATCTTAAACTCAAGAAATTTAGGAATTTAAAACTCTTAAAATGCGCCTTGCTAGGTATTATATTTACATATTTATAGATTTGTTATAAGTGACTAAGGGGCCGCCCATTCAACTCTTGAGTCCCCCCCCCCCCCCCCTCAAGAGTTAAATGGTCGGCCCCTAAGGTCCCTTTTATATGGAGAAAAGATGGATCAATTTAGGTTTCTGAAAAACTGCTCACCTACCCCTCTCCTAAGCTAACATTTTGCCCTAAGTGAAAAGTAAGTGTTAATGTTGGCTTAGGGGAGGGGTAGGTTGGCAGTTTCCAAGAAACCTTTTGATCCGAAAAGATTTCCCGGGTAGGAGGGTCATGAGAGAAAAAAGTTGACCCTTTTGCCGGAGCCAAGAGTTGCATGACCGCATGCTCCGATTGTCTCGCCTTTGCGGAGCTGGCCTTGCTGGGCGAGCTGATGGTTTATATGCCACTTGCATACCTCACATAGTGCACCTTATTTGCCCCCCCAAAATTTTGCATAAGCATTGTTTTCAATTTGTCCTGGCTGTAATACCCAGGAGAAATGAAAAACAAAGGTTATCCAAAATTTTAGGGGGCAAATAAGTAGTTTTATGGTAGACGTGCAAGTGGCGTTTTTTTTTTTTTGTTTCTCGTGTAAAAGGTACGCCAAGTCTGGGAAGAAAACGTAGGCCAAAGGTGGCTTGCCCAGGCTAGCTCGGGTAGGCGAGTGTCCCCTCCGGCTACCCGGGACACGAGTTTTCTCCATTGAAACGGCACCTAAAGGACTTGAAAGTTTAATTTTAGATCAACATTTTTGTCGTTATGATTACAGGACAGTGGAATGGAGGACATATCAGATGGAGAAGACGATTTGAGTGATTTTGAGTTCGATCTTGATGACTACTCGCCACATTCCTTTTTCAATGACGTGGAGGTAACTTGCTTACCTAGTTTTCCCTGTAGGAAGTAACGCGAGAAATCTTTTTTGTCTTTGTGTGAAAAAATTGTAATAATAATGAAGGTAACTTTTGCGAAGTACAAAATTTTGCCAAAGAAGGTGACATCAAATGGATTCATTGAGGGGAAAGTAGAACCGATTCAGTCGGAGGGTCTACACCATGTAAGTTGAACAGACTTATATTACTTTATAACAGCTTTCGTTTTACTAGGATACATACTTTAGTCTTAGGTAAGGTAAGTAAACCCGTTCTTCTTTTTGAAATTAATACGTTAAGCCGACCAAACTCTCTTATGGCTGAACACTTTGCTCCTCATTCTTTAGCCTGCGAGCAAGCTCTCCAGGTATGGCGAGTGAAGCGAACCGCCGTCTTCTTTCGCGTGCGCCTCTCGGGTGACTACTCGCGACTCCCCCAAATGGAGAGCTTGCTCGTAGGCTTCTCATTGTTAAACTGTTTACGCAAGCATAAGTGAGACATGTCAACAAGGTGAAGGGAAGGGTGGAGGTCCTGGAGCATCGTCCAACGATACCAGCTACTACCCACCCCTCCCCCTTCTAAAAAACGTCCGCGACCTAGAATTGTTAATTGTTAATGGAGAGAAGTGTAATGTCATGTTACCATGGTAGGAAAATTTTCGGAAGCTTAAGCAACGACGACGATGACGACGACGGCAACGAGAACGGCAATTAATTGGTTAATAGAGCGGTTTTCGTTTGAGTGTCGTAAAACCAAAACCAAAGTAATTACTCTGGCCAATCACATAGGACACAGTCAATACATTGAACCAATCAAAACTCGAAGTAATTACATGTGGCTGACGCAAAGCGCGGGAAAATGCATGCGAGCGCGTCACAATACCGAAACCAAAATGAAGACTAACCTACTTTTCCACCGCGCTTAGATTTAAGCCAATCGCATCGTGTAGAAAGTGCAAAACCAATTACTTTTCGACACTCAAATGAAAACCGCTCTATTAGCAAAACAACAACTTTGCACGTGCATTGCGATTTTTTGTACATTTCTTAGCCGTCGTTGCACGACTTCGACATGAAATTTCTCGCTGCCCCTTCATGAAGTACGCGAACACAACACAAAAATTTTCTTTTTCTTTTTCCAAATTTAGATATATATATATATACGGTCCTTTCGGATTCCGCCCCATAAAATTTCGCCAACATTTGACGAATTAAATGAAATTGAATAAGATCTATGAAGTTTGAAACAGTGTGAATTCACTTTTTACGTGAAGTTTTCGGTTGGTTGTAATCCAGAAATTTTGCTACCATGGCAACATGACGTCATATGTCCTCTCTATTGAGGATGTTACTAAAACGGGGAGAAGGGAAGGAGCGCGGGAAACGGGAAATTGAGAAATGGGAAGCAAGCAAAGAATTGGGAATGAAGTTACTGATAGAACTGGGTTTAAGTTAGGTTTTGTTCCCATTTTTCATTTTCCCCGGCGTTCCCCATGCCCTTTTCCTCTCTCCCCGTTTTAGTAACATCCGTTTATTATCAATCAATGGAACTGTTTTTTTTTTTATCTGTCTCTAGGAATCTGTTGTACCAGACCGATCATCTTCTCCCACGATAGAACCGCTGAATTTGTCATGGGGTAAGAAAGTAAACTTTCTAGAAGATAAGGCAACAGTCTTGAAAACGCCGTAAGAAAGACACGATTTGTAACAAAGTGTAATTTTCCTTTGCTTTTTCTGTCGAAGAAGTACTGTTCGAAGTTAACGTTGAGAAAAATGATCTGCGAAAGGTTTTTATTCAAAATGGCTAAAACGATACCATTTCTGTCTACTTTGCCTGCGAAAAAAACTTCTTTGAACAAAATGTTTATATTTGTGGCACGAACAGAACGAAGCTTTGCGTTTTTTGAATTTTATAGCCTGAGAAAACAGCCAACAATTTGCAACGCCACCCCTGTTTTACCTACGAAAGAACGTCTGGGAAACGAATGAAGAAATTCCATACTGTCGGCGCGTCACCACCCAGATCTGGGTAGTATTTCTGATTGGTTGAAGCAAATGGGTAGGCGCTCGTTTCCCAAACGTCATTTTGCGGGGAGACCAGTGGTGGTTTCGCGAAATGTTGGCCATTTTCTCAGGCTATGAATTTCACAGCTAACTCTCGAGTCAACTGCGACCCCTGGAAGCCCTTGAAAAAGCCTGTAACGTTTTAAGAGGTGGCTTTTTGATGGTTTCGTTAATGTGATTTTCTTTTCGCTGTGAAGCTGATCTAAAGCAAGCCATTCGAGGAGGTGACATCATGCTGGTTAGACGAGCTCTTGCAGTACCCGATTTTAACCCGGATATGATTGACACCGCTTCCGGTATGACACTACTCATGTGGGCAGCAACGTATGGGCAAGATGAGGTCGTTAAGCTTCTGATCAGGAGAGGCGCTGGTGTTAATACTGAGGAGAAAAGGAACTCTATGACGGCGCTTATACACGCTGCCGAACAGGTAAGGGGCAACCGTGACTACGTACTCTGATGAAGGGCAGTTTTCCGGCTTATGGCCCTCAAGCAACGACGACGACGTTAAAGAAAACGGCGCTTAAAAAATGAAATTGCATCCTCTCAAACTTTATCGCGTCTATTTGGACCCGCTCAATGTGTCAAATGTCAGCGATTTTTCCTGGAGTTGAATTCTTAAGCACTTTATCCAGGTTCAAAAAGAGGAAGAGAAATTCGTCGTGGTATGTTTACGTCCTCCACAAAACGTCGCATTAGGAGGTGTCACGTCGTAGAAGTTCATTGAACGTCAAAGAAATGTACTAAAAAGAGTGATGCACGTGCAAAGCTGTTGTTTGGCTCATAAAACCATTTGTTTTTCGTAGTTGTCGTTGATGTTATCGTCGTGGCTACTTAAAAGCTCACTATTTTTAATTTTATTGCGCTTTTCAGTTTTTTCCAAATTCATTTTAGCGAGTTACTTGGGTTTTTCGTGCCGCGCTTTTTGATTAGCCGATTCGCACCACCTTCTTAACCGATCAGAAGTAGGGCCGAAAACGATCGTAATGTATTTTTTTGGTTGTCGGCTACAGGCTCGAGTTCAAGTCCCAGCAGCAACGCTCAGGATTTGGGTTGTGTTTGCTGTTGACTCTGGTTCATAGTTTGAACACAAGCTGAAACATGCTTACCTCGATCGATTTTATGTTCCCGTCTTCGTTTGCCTATGCCTAATTACAAAATTGCTATGGCAACCTTCCGTACGTCTAAGTGCCAAGATGGCGACAAAGTTTTAAAATGTTATGAATGAAGATGTTAAGGCATATAAATCGAATTAAGACGCTTTGGAAAACCTAAACACACGAAAGAGCACTTGCATCACTCAAGAAGGATTCTAACTGGTAATTTGAAGAGACACTCGAAAATTCTGAGCTTAAGCCAAATTTAAGTTCTAAACTCAGTTTGAGAACGTGGAGTTCTCCGATCGATGCGAGAAAACCAGGATAATCATGTCAAAAATCCACCATTGTAATCGTAATTCGTCACCACATACAAATAACATAATTATTGCTTGTCTTAAATTAAATTTTGACGATATGTCACGAATAATCCTTCGCTGGACATCTTATTCAGTTCATTTTTAAAGCATTTTTATAATTTTCCTTCAACTCTTAAGGGTTATCCTAAAACCGTGCAGATTCTTTTGGAGTCTGGAGCTCACATTAATTGGCAAAACACTGCAGGAGAAACGGCGCTTATAAGGGTGAGTTTTATCCGGAGAGTGAAAACAAATAAAACCTAACGCAATGTCTACAACCTACGCTATGCCGGATACCGGGTTGATACCGGTAGCTTTTCGTTTTGACAGTTGTGTTCCAGTCCTCGCTCCTATTTATTCACTTTCGCTATGGTACGAACACCTGTTCACACTTTTGTTCACACTACACCAAAGTGTGGCACAGTTAAAGTGGCACAGAACCTTAGACGGATTCATCGTGACGTCACTGTTTACATTTTTTCTCATTTGCATACGAGTTAACCCATGAAAGATGTAGCCATATATACCAGTTAGTTCAAAAATTAAAAGAGCTGGTTAATTTAAGCATTTTCTGCAAGTTTCAGCTCTTTGTAATCAGTAACAAAGAAAATAGCAGCAATTAAAAACTGCAAAATTACTGAGTGGCAAAACGTTAATGCGCTTATACACTCTTTGTAAATTTTGGGGTTTTTCAAAGAGAATTTCTCTAAAACTATTTGGTATATCGGGCTCAAATATTCAGAGATAACTGAAATTGTTATGCTCTTTCAATATTCGGAAATTTCATTTTATTAGCTTCATCAGATAATGATAAGCCTATGCTAATGAGACAAAAATGTAAACAAGGATTCGCCTATCCGATATGTGACGCGTTACCTTCGAGATCGGCGCGGCACAGCTCCGCTCCGTTACAGAAACCGCGCCGAAATGAACATTCTTAAGTGTGAACAGAAGAGATGGTTTTCGCGCCGGCGCAAGAGCTATCTGGGATAGTGTGAACAGAGCCTAAGGCGCTTACAAAGGGATTGTAAACTCATGATTTTCTTTTAACCGCCATCCAGTTTGGTTTCAATTGGTTCCTTTTTCTCTCCTTTTCAGTTTTTCGCTATATCATTCTCTTTCATTTGTTTTACTCATTCCTTTTCTTACAGGCTTGTAAGAAGGGCCACGAGGATGTAGTGGGAGTTTTGTTAAGACATGGAGTCGATACTAAAGCTACAACCAGCTACGAGCTGACAGCAATGCAGATTGCACTGAAAAACCAACATTTTGAGATACAGAAATTGCTCTCGGATCATGAAGAGAGGTTTGTAACTTAACGAGGATTGTAACTAAACTTTATCATTTGTTTTAAGGTCTGTGTTTCACTTCCACACCGACGTAGCACCAGAGATTTTTCAGAAACTAACCTCCTAATAGAGCAGATTTCGTTAAGCAACATGTTGTCTAGCCAGCTATGGGTTTTGTGTTGACTCCTTCCCAGTCCTCCTCTCCTTATCTTGCTGATATCGGTAGGCGATTGACTATCTGTTGATCGCTCTCAGGGCTTAAAGGGTTAAGCGGTAAGCTGGCAGGCTGTTCCCGACTGAGGGTGATGCATTTACAAGAGTAACCGTTTATTTTTGTTTCTTTCTTTCCTTCTCTCGTAGTTTGGCGAATACTTTACATATAGCTTTAGGCAAGTGCCTGGGAGCAGCCGGGACGTTACGCCTTCCACTGCTAATGCCGTACCGCTGTATTGCCCCGGGGGAGAAAGATATCCTGAACTTTCCCCTGATTTATAATCATTCTAAAGTTCCTCAAGGTAACTAGTATTGCTATTGTTATGAGCTGCAGGAAAATCCCGCATATAAGAACCTTTGCCACTGGTATATCATACTTCTTGGTATGTTCAGGCTTTCTACAAGTCACATGGAATTTTACATTTCTAAAAGTGGGTTGTGATAAGTTATGCACGAGAAAGGTGTTCCTAACAAGAAAACAAGCACTTAATAAAATTTGATGGATCTCTTTATTCATGCAACCCTTGTCCTTTCGTAGTTTTTCATGGGAAAACGTAACGAACAGAGCAATACAAACTGTTATAGAGAAATCCGAGTGCCTAAAACAAATGGAAACTAGGGTCTATTGGTAAAGTAGTCAACTGCATCAACTACCTACATGGCAACGTGGCGCATCAACAGTAAGAATCAGCTTGACTAAAACGGTTAAATAAATAAACAACAAATAAAACGATTTGCAGGTAGCACATCCACATAGTGGTTCTTCGTCTACATGATTCCTGGTCGAATTGAAATTTGAAAATGTTGGTTTTTGAGGAGAGGGGAAAACCGGAATACCCGGAGAAAAACTTCTCGGAGCAAAGGAGAGAACCAACAACAAACTCAACCCACATATGGCGTCGACGCGAGGATTTGAACCCGGGCCACATTGGTGGGAGGCGAGCGCTCTCACCATTGCGCCACCCTTGCTCCCCAAAGTAGCCGACAAGAAGGACTCTTTCTCTTGACTCCAAAATCAAATCTCTCTGATGGAGATGATATGTTCTATGAGTAGATTTATTCATTCATTTATTTGTATATTTATTATTAGTTTCTTTTCTTTTCAGGTACCAAAGTGGTATTATTCTGTGTGAGAGCAGATTTTAATGGTGACGAAGTGTGCCTCAGTTTCGGTGGTGACAATGGCGTCCGGACTATTTTGTTGAACGACAGCATTCAATATCCACTCGTACAGGTACGTCTTAAGGTTACTTCAGTGGAGGACAGAAGGTCTTTGGGGAAGTAGGGGTGAAGAGGGGGCTTTGACAGGATGACACGCTGGATTTTCTGCTCTCACGCCTTTTGCTCGCTTGGTCACAAACACTTTTTGTTCTTCCCCAACATCTTGTCAAGCACCCAAATTCCTGCCCCTAATACTTATCTCTTTTCATATCCCTTATCCTTCCTTATCCATATCGGGGTAGTAAGTGGGGTTTGAACAGTGTAAACTTTTCACTAAGACAAACATCATAATTCCCCTCCATTTCTCCCATTTACTGACCATTCTTTTACTCTCTCTTATTTCTAACTACAGGGTAACAGATCAGTGTATCTATTAACACCGGAAGCGGAGACTTTAAGTAACAAACTCACAGTGCAAACACATGTAGTGAAAAATGTCAGACTCATTGTCTGCGCGGCCAGTGTGAGCCCAGCGTCCGAAAGTTCTTAGTCTCTTAAGTTGCAGCCTGCGTGTACGCTCCTAATTTGGGGGATATCTAGAGAGGTCACTTGAGCTACACGCGAAAGAGCGAGCGAGGCGCCGGCGCTGCTGCTAATTCGGGCGTTGTCTCCCGCTTTTATCGCCATTCGAAATGGAGAGCTTGGGGTAACCAACTTATTTTATAGCTTAATAATATTTATATATGGGAAAGGGAGCGCGTTTAGAACGTTAATAAATTTGTAAAATTTGTAATAAATGCATTATGTTTTTACCTCCTTTTGCCGTATCATTCTTTTCTAGTGATATTTGGCATAAATACCACGAGTGATATTTCAAAATTGTTATACGAAATTTCACGAGCCGTTAGGCGAGTGAAATTTGAGACAATTTTGAAATATCACGAGTGGTATTTATGCCAAATATCACATACAAATCATGCCATTATTTGTTTATGCTACTACCCTCAAAAGGTTTGTAATTTTCACATGTAGGTATTTCAAATTAAGCTGAAATACCACTGCTCTCAGCCAATCAAATTGCAGAAATTTCTCATGTAGTAGTATAATTGAAAAAAAATTACACTATCTGATTTTTTCAATTTTTGCCGTCTTGTGTAGGACAGTACATTTGACTCCCGATGACTCGATCCCTCGCTAACTGGAACTTCGCGCTAACTCGAAGCAAAGTCGATTTCTCCTGGATTTTCTACATACATTTACTGTAATTTTACCCTCGGTAACTCGAACCTCCCGCTAACCCGAAGTAATTTTTGTATCCCTTCAGATCATTTCTATACAATTTTACCCTCGACAACTCGAACCATGTTTTACAGCGCGCGACAAGTCCGGAAAAGTCCGAAACACTGAATTAATTTATTTTCAATCAACTATGGCAAGTCTTTGTCTTCATTTTTTTTTGTCAATCCAGTTAAAATTGATTGTCCATACTTGTATATTAATCAAGCTCTCTTGCTTAATTCCTTTTTCAAAATATCAATCTCACATATCTATATCTCTTGCTGCCCTAGAAGTAAAGTGTGCATGATACTTGCATTCCCTCTCTGTCCATTTGCTTATTAATTTGCTTGTTTCCGGTTATTTCCGAAGTCACTCGAAACGAAACACTGACGTGAAGAGCGTGGCCACATTTTTCCTTGGTGTTGAAAGTTCTGCTACTTTTTCCTCAAGTTAGGTAGACTACGGTAACGTTTAGGATGTACCTCAACAGTAACCTCCTGGCGTGAGTCATTTGCTTTGAATGTCGGTCGCTCTTTTCTGGAGAGTTTTTCTTCACAATTTTCGTTATCCATTGATTTTGCCGGCGGGATTACTATCTGAGTTTGTGACTCCTGTATTGTCAAGGGCGTGGCTTTATTATCAGCGCGCCGTTCCGATTCTTCGTTGTTGTTTTCACTGGTTTTCTTTTGTTGAAACCGTGGTGCAACCCGACCCATTCTCCCGGTGCAGCAGTTGGATAATGATTGGGTAACTTTTTCCCTACCTGTCCTTCATGCAAGCAATCTGTCCTGATCACGTTCCAGCGCGGTTTTGAATGTGTCTTGGTCAGGTTCGCGTGCAAATTTTTCACTTCGTGCAATCCGATTTGAGATAATCTCTGTGGCTCGTTGCTCCTGTTTGATTTCTTGGAAAGCTGTTTTTCCGCAAGGATCATTAAGAAACTGTTTCAGTGCGCAGCGAAACCTGCTGGTTCTGAAACAATAGATGATAGGATTGATCCCACTGGATGTGAGTATGCTGGTGTGTACTAAGTGATAATTCCAAGTGTTATCAGTGGAATGGGAATTGGACCGACGCCAGATTATCATGCACAAGAGCGGAAAGTAACACCCAAGGAATACAAGGACAATAATGATAATAACTTTAGCTGCTTGAATATCCTTTTGCAGTCTGGCCTCAGCCTGGAGTCGAGGCAGGTTTAGCTGCTTTCTCTAAAAAATGAAAAAAACATTTTGCGGATATTTACGGATGTAAATAACACCACATGTAATGATATTAAACTAAGCTTAACTTAGTTTTATAGTAGACGCTAAGTTAAAATTGCAGCAAAGAAAATTGTGAAGTTCTTAAGGAATATTCAATTTCGACCTCTGCAAATACACATATGAATCTGCATTGTAAATGGCTACATGTACTTGTATCAGCTAGAGAGTCTGGCTTTTTGTCTTTTGTCTTCTGACTAGCTGGCAATGGAATAAATTGACCTAGCCAACCAGGATCATAATAATCATTTTCAATTTACAGTTTCCCAAGACCTGAAGTACTTAATAGATTCCCGGAACTCTTTCATTTACGGGCTTGCCTATTTTACAGTCAACTCTCTCGTAAGCGACCACCCATGGTGCACGACAAAGTGGTTACTCTGACTCGTCCCCAGTCGTCTTCGCCTGATCGACGCGCGCGGCGAGAGCATGGGGTGATGGGAAGGGAAAAGGGAGGAAGACTCTCTCTCCCTCGCTTTCCTCCTTCCCATCACACCCCTCGCACCACTAAGGAGAAACAGAGAGAGAGACAACTAGGGACGAGTCAGGTGGTTGCTTACGGGAGGTTGTCCATCTGCGGCAAAAATCAAGAAAAAAGGCTCAAACCGAACTGATTAACGTAATTACACATACTAATTACATAAAGTTATTACCTTACAAGCTAAAATTAGTCAAATGGACAACTATTAAGAAAAAAAGTTTTACATCGAATTGCGCTTAGAATTATTGAAACTTTGTATATAACATTTTACATCAATGCAACAATCCACTTTCTTACTCACAGATCGTATTACAACATCTTTTTTGTAATAGAGCTGTTATAATCTCAGGGGCACCCAGTGACCTTTTTCTGTAAAAATAACTGTTTGAAGGAGCAAATATTGCCTAGAAATTTCTGAAGCGTAAGAAAAGCTAAAAAATTCTGGATAACCGTTCCATTCGTCTAAAATATTGGGAGGTTTCCTCTTAGCTTAATTACGATTTTAGGAGCTTGTGTTATTTACATTTAATACCAAGATATTGACATTATTGTAAAACAGAAAGGTCTCTTAAAACTTGGTATAACGACAAAACGTCCCCTGTAGTTTTCTAATAAAAGCAAGGCTACTTCATGTCCTCGAACTTTCGACCGGACCCGTGAGGGTAACTGTTACGAAAGGGATTTCCTGCGGAGGACCTAAGACTTTTGTGACGACCAGAGTTCCTCTAAGACAACTGAACATTTTCGGCCTTGTTTTCACTGCTTTTCCGTTTTGCTCAAACCGTTGTGCAATCTGACTCATTTTTCCTCTGCAGCAGTTGGAATTACACACCCACTGGAAAAGGGAGTTCGAAACCCTCCTGGTCAACTTAACGCTCGATTTTGTCACCTCGTGCATTCCGAATTGGAATAATCTTTCTGGCTTGTTACTCCTGTTTAGTTTCTTGGAAAGCTGTTGTTCCCCAAGGATCATTATTAGAAGTTGTTTCAGTGCGCAGCAACACCTTCTTATAAGATGTAAATGGTACAAATTGGGCCATAGAGTAATTATGTATACGGATAAACCTAGCTAAACGTAGGTCTAGTCCACCCCAAACTAAAGTGCCAACGAAGAGAATTTTCGACCTCTTCTAATACACAGTTTCTCGGGACGAGCTACATTAGGTCAGTCGTCATTTACTTCTCCTTATTTTGCGCGCAAGTCAATTTTTAGGGCGCTGTGTACTGTGCGAACTGAAGTTTTTCGCCCACAATCACGATCATCGTTTCAGATTTCCTCAATCGCCTTGGCGGAATCCCAGATCGAGTCCTTGCATTTTATGGGCTATTTTATCTCAGTGGAAATAGAACTGAATTTCGATTCCTAGTAGGGGATGAGTGTCTGCATTACTTTCGTGAAAGTTCAATAAACTACATTTAAGACATGGAGTTTATCACTTAATGTAGAAAATCATTCTAAAGCAAAAAAGACTCACCTGGCGTTTCATTTTTTTAATTGACCCAAAAATCATAGCACTAAGGACTACTGCAATGACCACGAACGCCGAGATGATGACTGGCACAATAGGTTTGCCTTTACCCAGAACTTCACGGCGATACGTTAAAATAGAAGCATCTTGTTGAAGATCGACATCACAATTAAGACACGACAAAACAGCACAGCTAAACCCGACCAGCCACTCAACAAGGACTATAATGATGGCTTTTTTATTCGTTTTCCAGGTGAAATATTTTAAGTCAAATGTTATCGCCAGAAACATATTTACGAGTAGCACCAACATGGAAAGGACATTTACAAAGGTAAAGAGTGAAAGTGAGGAAATCGAAATAATCGCTAACGTCTTTCCTGTAAACCAGTTAACTTTCAGGACCGCGTAAAGCAAGTACATGGGTATGTTAATGAACGCGTTTAAAAAATCAGCCAACGCCAGATTAGCAATCAGAATGTTTGGAAAGGTGTGAAGCTTTTTAAACCGAGCAATGATACCAAGAACAAGTCCATTACCAAGTACTGCAAATAAGGCCAGGAAGGACATAAAAACAAGCCCGAACATTGTCATGAACAAGGAGGAATCTTCGACTTCCATGATTTTTCTGGCGTGTCACGAGCACCGTAAAGTCATATAAATTACACAATTACTGCATCGAGGCATTCTATGTACAGCTCACTTTAAAGATTAAGTCCACAAACATCGACAAAGTTACTTTACATATTCACCATATCATGACCTTGACAAATTTTATACATTTTCAGCGGTTCTAAAAAAACCCTGTACTTTTGAAATGGGAAGACGTTTTATTGATGATCCACATCGCCGGATATATGTCAGCACACCATCATATGTACGGCCCTCAGCGATGTTTGAACTGTTTTTAAACTACCGGTCCAGTTTTCCATTTTACTTCATGCCTCACTAAAGGCGAATAAAACGCGCGGAAAATGTCCAGTTCTCTTTGATGTAGCGTAAAAGAGGCGATTGTATATCAGCTTTCATTATCAACCTTTAAACGGTAAAATGGTAACAGACAATAATGAAAACAAGGCAATAATGATAAACGTTTTTGGTCGGAATTAACCGTTTTAAATCAGTCTCCTTTTTTGTGTTGTATAAGTCTGGTAAATAAATCCTACAGAATAAAAATTATATTTTTTGTCATCATGCAATGGTCTTTTAAAGTGGCCAAAAGACCGCGCATGTAATGTTTTCAAAACGAGTAAATTGATTTAAAAGTGATAACTTTAATTTTTAGGATTTTTGTACCCAGGAAAAAATGTTGGTACCACAAAATGCTGAAATGGCTAAATTTTAACTGTTACTGATAGCTATACCTATTACGATCATTGTGAAAGACCGAGATCCTTTATTTTTCATTTTGCCTCCCTGGTGGTACCGCAGAGATTTATTTATATCCCGTATCGGCTCACGTATCTAATTGCTCCGGTTTAAAAGTTGGATATCGCTCTCCAGTGAATAAGTGTTTGAAAAACATAATTTATAACGCTTTTCTAGATAGTGACGTATCTGCTGAATACGGTTTTTTACGCCTGACTTCAGTGCAAACCGGGGCTGCACACAGTGTAATGTAAACTATATTAAAACTTCCCCAATAGGCTTTATTTGTCACATCACCAATGAGGCAGTGGCAGTCGTAAGCGGCGCTGAAGTCTTTCAGCTCGATTGATAGCGATTAAGAAAGCTTCCATTAACGGTATAAATATCTCCGATAATTATGATCTAGTGACTGCAGGACTATATTATTTGGAGTCAAAACAGCCGAAAGTTGAAAAAAGAAACCTAAAACTGTTTTAATGCGTAGCATCCTGAATTTTTATTTGTTCAGTTTTTAGAAAACCTTTTTTACGTTTCTTTAATTATCATTTGGCGATATGATAATAATTGCCTGTATGAATTTTAGAAAGAATTCTGAGGAGATGTTAATTGTAAATGAAATGAAATTGAAATGTTAATTTAGAGTGGCTTCATGTTCCGACTTTAAGTAACAACTGAAAGTTTAGCTGCATATGATCAGAAACTGATAATAACTTGATTAGTTTCTCTTAACTAGAAAGAGTTACTTTTAGAATTACAATTTTCTGTTAAAGAAGGAGAAAAAGTGAGAGATAGCAGTGTTGTATACATAAACGAGGCCTTAAATTATTATTTCAGTTTTATTTTTCATGTATTTTAGTAGGCTTTCTTCATTTTTTTTTTTTTACGATTTTAAGGTCGGTACTTTTGATATTGCCTCTACACAACAAATCTTTAGCATGCAATTTAATCGATTCGTGCATACATTGAAATCCAGCCATTAAGGCATGGGTTTGTTAAACTAAGTAAATTGCTTTTTCTCTACGTTTTTCATTGAATATTTAAGTTATTCTCTTTTTCGTAGATCAAATCATTGATCAATCCTACAGTATAGCACAGAAGATCGGCACGCAGCACCTCAGCCGAGATTGAAATTAAACAGCAGGCTCTGTGTATGACATTAGGAGAATTATCTCTTTTATTCGAGTCGGCTAAAAAAGGGAAATAGACAACGATTTATCAAATCAAATTTCCAATCATAGAAAATATTAAGTAAATCAGTTCATGATATACCACGCAAAAGAAGTGCCAATTGATTGTGCGCACTGATTAACTAGTTAGAAGCCGGGTAACAGGCATTTTGAAAAGGGTAACCACCGCCTGCCGCCCCTCGGTTAGCTCATTTGGAAGAGCACCGGTCTGCCGAGAGGAAGGTCGTTGGTTCAAACCCCGGCTGGACCGTGAGATCATGCTGGCTGTGATTTCACACCTTGTCTCAGTTAAGATGATCGCGTCATTGGGCAGTGACGATAGGCCGTTGGCCTTTTCTCCCTCATCCTTCTTTCAATGGTCAAATCGAAGGGGACGTAAAAGAAGCCACACTCCTGTTGGAAAAGAGTTGGGGAAGTTTCCCCGGTGGCGTGGTCTACCTTTCACGCATTGCACATCATTCATACCATGGGCTATGGGTGGGTTACAGTGTATAAGTTCATAAATGGACTGATAGCAGCTGCCACTGGCTTAGGGCCATTGGCTGACGTCCGAGACTGCTGTGGAGAGGGTGCGTCTTGTTGTCCTCTAATCCACGACATTACATTATCAGTTACCACGTGGTAACCGTATTTACCCTAGAGGTGGCGGTCATTCAGAAGCGGGCAATTAAAAAACCTGTAAAACTACTGTTAGTAGCTTTATTGTTTATCTCTTCTTTGACTGGACATTAAGGATTGCAATTTTTTTTCCAGCAAGAGTTCATTCTCTTTTTGAAATGCTTTGTTTTATTTTATTTTTATTTTTTAAAGCCATTTTATATCTTGCCGGCACCACCTGAGAGGAAATGTTCAAAATGCTTTTCTAAGGGGATGCTACCAGCCATGTTCCAAACCCTTATCTTTTATATGTCGCTTTTGGTAAATTTTCTTTAAGTGTTTCATTAGATTTCGTGACAAACATGAAAGAGTACGCCATTTTCTTCATATATCTCCGAATACTCTACAAATAGCTTTAGGCAAGTGCCTGGGAAAAGCCGGGACGTTACGCCTTCCACTGCTAATGCCGTACCGCTGTATTGCCACGGGGGAGAAAGATATCATGGACCTTCCCCTGATTTATAACCCTTCGAACGCTCCTGATCAAGGTAACTGGTATTGCTCGTATAAGCTGCAGTAAAATTCCGCAAATAAGAACCTTTGCCATTGGTATATCACACTTCTTGGTACGTTCGGGCTACGCACAAGTCACATGGAATTTTACAGTTCTAAAAGTGGGTTGTGATAAGTTATGCACGAGAAGGGTGTTCTTAACAAGAAAACAAGCACTTAATACAATTTGATGGATCCCTTTATTCATGCAACCCTTGTCCTTTCGTAGTTTTTCATGGGAAAAAGGAACAAACAGAGCAATACAAACTGAATTATAGAGAAATCTGAGTGCCTTAAACAACTGGAAACTAGGGTCTATTGGTAAAATAGGCAACTGCATCAACTACCTACGTGGCGCATCACCAGTAAGAATCGGATCCACTGTAATTGGTTAGGCTGTAGTGGTCTCCCTGCCTAATAATTTTTTGTTATTCATGTATAAAGATTGTGTTCTAGTTAGGCGAAGCTAAATAAATAAATAAGCTTGACTGAAACGGTCAACAATGTAGTCGAAGGACTGTTTCTCTCGACTCTAAATCAAATCTCTCTGATGGAGATGATATGCTCTATGAGTAGATTTATTCATTCATTTACCTTATTTATTCGAATAAGCGCCCAACCTCGAATTAGCGCCCACCTCCAGTAAGCGCCCATCCTAAAGGCAGAAAAAGTTAATAAGCGCCCAGCCTCGAATAAGCGCCCACCCCACCCCTCCCCCTCCCAATTAAACTCAAATAAGCGCCCACCCCCACCCCATCCACTTGAGTGACAGTGAGATCGAAACTGAAATTGGATACCGTTAAGTACTATTATTATTCACTCAAAATATTTCCCCAATTCTGATTGGCGAAAAGCACACGCATAATTCACCATAACCAGTTACTGATGACCAAATTTGGAAGAATTTTGACTTTAACGAGGAAATGACGTCAAAAATGCAGCAGGTTAAAGCACCGTGGGAACGAGGCTGAGTTGTTTTGGTTGTGAAAATAAAAATAGCGGAGACTTCACTCGTTTCAAGAGTAAAAACTACAGCTGGAACTAGGCATAATAATAGCAAAAAACATAGCAAAAACAGCAAGAAGACAACTGGGAGGGCGACATCTGGTATTTGCAGAATATTTGCGGAGCTGGACAAACCTAGACGTAAACTATCGAAGATAAACTTAATATCGATGCAGGTAGGCTTGTTTTAGCTATGTTTTTAAACTAGGAATTATTTTGAATGAATAATTTTTGTTAATAACTTAAGCCGAAAGCATAGTATACTTCTTAATACCTCTAGAGCCTCCCACAATAGGCGGAGCCGGATGCCCCTCGACGGATAACACCCTCCTCGATCTCCATAATTCTTCATAAGATACCCAGCCTCATTCATTAATTGTTAAATAAGAGACTTCCCCGAAGACGGAGTTTTCTTCAGAGTATTTTACAGAAACCTTGCTTTGTTACTTATTAGCATTCAACTATTTTGTTGCAAAATAAACATACCACACTTACTGAAAATGGTGAAAATTTAATAAGCGCCTGGCCTTGAATAAGCGTCCACCTCGAATAAGCGCCTATAACTAGTTTGTTATCGTTAACGGTCTTTGGAAACTTTCTTTCGGTATGAAGTGAAAAATCTTTGGAAACCGTGAGGTAAAAAAAATATAGTCGCGTAGAAAGTGGCGCGTACGGCTTCGAGCGCGCGCTAGCTTTTGTCACCATTCACCCAGGGCAAAAAGTAAATGGGTAATTGACAAGTAATTGACTAATCAGAGCGCGTGCTTTACGTTTGTTACGTTATGAAGATGCTTTTGCAACAACAGAAACGTTGCTTTAATTGTCTTGTTAAAACGTGCTTCAATCTAAGTGTGTTATGACTTTGTTCATTATTTTTATTTCATTTACTTTTTAATTTCTTTTTGCCCCGAACAAAGACAAGCAAAGGGGATACTTATTTGAAAAAATTACACTATCTGATTTTTTCAATTTGTGCCGTCTTGTGTAGGACAGTACAGTTGACTCCCGATGACTCGGACCCCCCGCTAACTGGAACCTCGCGCTAACTCGAAGCAAAGTCGATTTCTCCTGGATTTCCTACATACCGTACATTTACTGTAATTTTACCCTCGGTAACTCGAACCTCCCTCTAACCCGCAGCAATTTTTGTTTCCCTTCAGATCATTTCTATACAATTTTACCCTCGATAACTCGAAACATGTTTTACAGCACGCGACAAGTCCGGAAAAGTCCGAAACACTGAATTAATCTATTTTAAAACAACTATGGCTATTCTTTGTCTTCAATTTTTTTTTGTCAATCCAGTTAAAATTGAGTGTCCATACCAGTATATTAATCAAGCTCTCTTGCTTAATTATCAATCTCACATATCTATTATATCTCTTGCTGCCCTAGAAGTAAAGTGTGCATGATACTTGCAATCCCTCTCCGTCCATTAGCTAATTTCCGGTTATTTCCGAACTCGCTCAAAACGAAACAAGTGAAGAGCGTGGCCAAATTATTCCTTGATGTTGAAGGTTCTGCTACTTTTTCCTCAAGTCAGGTAGACTATGGTAACGTTTAGGATGTACCTCAACAGTAACCTCCTGGCGTGAGTCATTTGCTTTGAATGTCGGTCGCTCTTTTCTGGAGAGTTTTCCTTCATAATTCTCGTTATCCATTGATTTTGTCGGCGGGATTACTATCTGAGTTTGTGACTCCTGTATTGTCAAGGGCGTGGATTTATTTTTAGCGCGCAGTTCCGATTCTTCGTTGTTGTTTTCACTGGTTTTCTTTTGTTGAAACCGTGGTGCAACCCGACCCATTCTCCCGGTGCAGCAGTTGGATAATGATTGGGTAACTTTTTCCCTACCTGTCCTTCATGCAAGCAATCTGTCCTGATCACGTTCCAGCGCGGTTTTGAATGTGTCTTGGTCAGGTTCGCGTGCAAATTTTTCACTTCGTGCAATCCGATTTGGGATAATCTCTGTGGCTCGTTGCTCCTGTTTGATTTCTTTGAAAGCCGTTTTTCCGCAAGGATCATTAAGAAGCTGTTTCAGTGCGCAGCGAAACCTGCTGGTTCTGAAACAATAGATGACAGGATTGATCCCACTGGATATGAGTATGCTGGTGTGTACTAAGTGTCTGGTCCAAGTGTTTTCAGTGGAATGAGAATTGGACCGATGCCAGACTACGATGCAGAGGGGCGGAATGTAACACCCAAGGAATGCAAAGACAATAATGATAATAACTTTAGCTGCTTGAATATCCTTTTGCAGTCTGGCCTCAACCTGGAGTCGAGGCAGGTTTAGCTGCTTTCTCTAGAAATGAAAAAGAAAAACATTTTGCGGATATTTAAGATGTAAAATGGAACTGATAGTTCTACAGTGTGATCACATATAATGACATTAAACTAAACTTAACTTAGTTTTATAAGTACAAACATTAACCACAAAGGACTGCAAAAAAACGCGAACGAAAATGCCGAAGAACGTAGGATCTATAAAGACCTGACCAGCAAAAATAATAATGTAGACATATTACATTCTGCTAGCAGAATACTGCAATGCTGATCGTACTAGGGGAAAATTAACTCTGCAAGACATCAACACGACACCGAAAGAACTCAAAACAGAGCGAGATTGTAGCCATAGACAGCTGTTTCGCCCTTTTTGGCGCTTGCCAGTATGGCGCAACAACCAGAGAAAGCTCTGATGAAAATTATCCGCGCACTCTAATTTCAAGCCCTGACCCAGAACTCCCAACACCCACAGAAGCACGCCATACCACATGTCCTCTGGGGGGCAAGAGTCCAAGTGTCAAGTTGATGTGTCGCAGAGAAAAAATAAAGAATTGGCCAAAACCAACCTCAAAAACCACAGGTAGCCCAAGCTCGAAATATGAGCATCGGCGAGCATCGGCATTGTTGCGTAACATTCAAAATATAAGGATTTGTATGGGAAAAAAAACCTATCGTTTCTGTAACCTACGAAAATAAAAGGATTTCAATAAAAACGGCTTACCTTATTTAAAATGTGTGTTAAGTCTCTCCTGTGTGGTCCACGGGCCGATTTATGGCCGTTTTATGGGTTTTTATGTAAACGGTTTTCTCTCTATATAAAGGTAAACCTTTTTGAGTGTTACGCAACAATGCCGATGCTCGCCGATGCTCGCCGATGCTCATATTTCGAGCCTGGGCGAGCTGTGCAAAAACATGGACAGAACCATGCAAGCATTACAGCATATCGGATCTATAAAAGATACTATACTTCTATAGTAGATGCTCAGTTAAAATGGCAACAAGAAAATTGTGAGTTTTTAAGGGATATTCAATTTCGACCTTAACAAACTGAATACACATATGAATCTGAATTGACATGGCTACAATAAGTTTTCCCGTGATTTACTTCATTTTTGAGACCGTTGCATCTTTAGGGCGCTGTCGGTGCTTGAAATGATGTTTTGCGCCTACAAACAAATGTACTTGTATCAGTTACCGAGTCCACGGGCTTTTTGTCTTTTGTCTTCTGACTAGCTGGCGATGGAATGAATTGACCTGGCCAACCAGGGTCATAATAAACATTTTCAATTTTCTGTTTCCCTAGACCTTAAGTACTTACACAGCTTCCGGAACTCTTTCATTTACGGGCTTCCCTATTTTACAGCCCACTCTCTCGTAAGCGACCACCCTTGGTGCACAACAAAGTGGTTGCTTACGGGAGGTGATCCATTTACGGGAAAAATCAAGAAAATAAGCTGTAACCGAACTGATTAACGCAATTACATATAATTACAAAAAGTTATTATTACCTTACAAGGTAAAATTACTCAAATGGACAACTAGTCACAAAGATTCACATCGAATTGCGCTTGGAACTGTTGAAACTTTGTAGATAATATTTTGCATCAATGCAACAATCCACTTTTTTACTCACAGATCTTATTATTTTTACATCATCTTTTTCGTAATGCAGCTGTTATAATCTCAGGGGCACCCAATGACTTTTTTCTGTAGAATAACTGTTCGAAGGAGCAAATATTACCTAGAAGAAAAGCTAAAAAAATTTCTGGATAACCGTTACATTCGTCTAAAATATTCGAAGGTTTTCTCATAGCTTAACTACGATTTTAGCAGGTTGTGTTATTTACATTTTAATACCAAGATATTGCCATAATTGTGAAAAAAAGGTCTCCTAAAACTTGGTATAACGACAAAACGTCCCCCGTAATTTTCCAATGAAAGCAAGGCTACTTCATGTCCTCGAACTTTCGACCGGATCCGTGAGGGTCCAATGTTTTTGAGGTGTAGGCACTTCTTGTAGCTAACACTTTCGGATGAGACGAAAAGGCCACCTAAAACTTTTGTGACAACCAGAGTTCCCCTAAGACATCCGAACACTAGAATTAAGTAGAAAACATCGATAAAGTTGCTTTGCATATCCTTGACAATTTTTATACCTTTTCAGGTTACGAAAAAACCCGTACTTTTGAAGTGAGAAGACGTACGTACGTTATTGATTTCTCGTCTTTTTGATCCACGCTGCCGGATATATGTCAGCATACCCTGAACGGTCCGGTCCTCGTCAACGAGTTTTTAATTGTCATCAAGCAATGGTCTTAAGCAGACAAAAAAGGGGGCATGTAATGTTTTTAAGAAACGAGAAGATTAATTTGAAAGTGATAATTTTAGGGTTTTTGTCTCCAGGAAAAAAATGTTGGTACCACAAAATAATGAAAAGGCCAAATTTTAATATTATAACCGTACCTATGACGATCTCATTGAATAGACCGAAATGCCTTATCTCTCATTTTGTCTCAGAACCCATCAACCCATATCTGGATATTTTTGAATCCGCAACTTTTTCTTTGCGGATTCGGCTTCCGTCCATACGTAACCGTGAATCCGGCATACCAATCCGAAACTGTTTGAATCCGCTCTCCAGAGTGGAAATTCTTTTTTAATACGCTCTGAATACGGAATCGTGTGGACGCTAATCAGTAACAATTATTCCTCGAGCCCGAATGGGCTCTGAGTCAGAAGCGACAAGGAATCTTTTGTTGTCTCTACTTTACAAGACGCCGGTGGCTATACGATTTCCGCCAAAAAAAAACCTCGAGTTGCATTGTTGCATTTGGGTTGCCATACCTTTTGATTGAGTTATTTTACATTGGTATATGCCTGTGGTGCAGACGGACGGTCTCTCGGGCGGGCGGTCGGTGTACGGTCACGTGATTACCAAATTTTCTCGGATGGGTAGATTACTTCATTTTCTTACCCATGGTGCGCCATTGGCGTGCTTCGCGCGTCAAAGCTCCGCTATTAGAGCAGGGCGGATCCGCCCTGATTAGAGAGTTCAGTTAGATCCGAGTTTACCGCGAATCTCTAACCTCGGTTTGCGGTTACCCGTTTGCGGTTCGACGTTTAAACATAATTCGATGTATATTGGCGGTGGATTAGATTACGGCCGCCATTTTAAATCGGCAGCCATAAATGGCACTTGTTTTCAAGATCAAATAGGATTTATCAAATTTAGATTTGTGCCTCTGTTAATGGATAAAGCCTTGCTCCACAAGATTTTTGTATCATTAAGAATTATACGCTAAGAGCTTTCAGGTAAATGGCATACGTGAAAATCTACCTCCCCACGTTGAAAACGCACGTCGTAAACCTCAAACGTGACGCGAAAGACTTGACTCACGTGACCTCCAGCGGTTAGAGTTTCGCGGTAAACTGGGATCTAAAACTTTCTATTAACGCGCGCGAAGCGCGCCAGCGGAGCACCATGGGTAAGAAAATGAAGTAATAGAGTAATTATGTATACGGATAAACTTAGCTAAACGTAGGTCTAGTTCACCCCAAATTAAAGCGCTAACGAAGAGAATTTTCGACCTCTTCTAATACACAGTCTCCCGGGACGAGCTACATTAGTCCGGTCAGTCGCGATTTACTTCCCCTCGGTTTGCAAGACAATTTTTAGGGCGCTGTGTGCGAACTGAAGTTTTTCGCCTACAAGCAATTTTACGTACCAGCGAATCAGCTTAATCAGCCTTTTTGTCTAATTCAAAAGGGCTGATCGTTTTCATATTTCCTGAATCGCCTTAGCGAAATCCCAGAGTCCTTGCATTTTATGGGCTATTTTATCTCAGTGAACAAAAAAAAATAGACCTGAATTTCGATTCCCAGTAGGGAATGCGTGTCTGCATTACTTTCGTGAAAGTTTAAGAAACTAAATTAAGACATGGAGTTTATCACTTAATGTAGAAAATCATTCTAAAGCAAAAAAGACTCACCTGGCGTTTCATTTTTTGAATTGACCCAAAAATCATGGCACTAAGGACTACTGCAATGACCACGAACGCCGAGATGATGACTGGCGCAATAGGTTTGCCTTTACCCAGAACTTCACGGCGATACGTTAAAACAGAAGCATCTTGTTGAAGATCGACATCACAATTAAGACACGACAAAACAGCACAGCTAAACCCGGCCAACCACTCAACAAGGACTATAATGATGGCTTTTTCATTCGTTTTCCAGGTGAAATATTTTAAGTCAAATGTTACCGCCAGAAACATATTTACGAGTAGCACCAACATGGAAACGACATTTACAGAGGTAAAGAGTGAGAATGAGGAAAGCGAAATAATCGTTAACGTCTTTCCTGTAAACCAGTTAACTTTCAGGACCGCGTAAAGCAAGTACATGGGTATGTTGATGAACGCGTTGAAAAAATCAGCCAACGCCAGATTAGCAATCAGAATGTTTGGAAAGGTGCGAAGATTCCTAAACCGAGCAATGATACCAAGAACAACTCCATTACCAAGTACTGCAAATAAGGCCAGGAAGGACATAAAAGCAAGCACGAAAATTGTCATGAACAAGGAATCTTCGACTTCCATGATTTTTCTGGCGCGTTACCCACATTAAAGCCATATAAGTTACATAATCACTTCATCAAGGCATTCTATGTACAGCTGACTTTAAGGATTAAGTCCACAAACATCGACAAAGTTGCTTTGCATATTCACCATATGATGACCTTGACAAATTTTATACATTTTCAGCCGTCCCGAAAAAACCCCGTACTTTTGAAGTGGGAAGACGTTTTATTGATGATCAACACTGCCGGATATATGCCAGCATACCATCATATGTACGGACCAGTTCAGTTTTCCCTTTTACTTCACGAAAGGCGACTAAAACGCGCGCGGAAAATGTCCACTTCTCTTCGATGTAGCGTAAAAAGAGGCGATTGTATATCAGCTTTCATTATCAACCTTCAAACGGTAAAATGGTAACAGACAATAATGAAAACAAGGCAATAATGATAAACGTTTTGAGTCGGAATTAACCGTTTTAAATCAGTTTCCTTTTTGTGTTGTATAAGTCCGGTAAATAAATCCAACAGAATAAAAATTATATTTTTTGTCATCATGCAATGGTCTTTTAAAGTGGCCAAAAAACCGTGAAATGTAATGTTTTTAAAAAACGATTAAAAGTGATAATTTTAGGACTTTTGTACCCAGGAAAAAATGTTGGTACCACAAAATGCTGAAATGGCCAAATTTTAACTGTTACTGATAGCTATACCTATTACGATCATGGAAAAGACCGAGATCCTTCATCTTTCATTTTGCCTCACTGGAGTTCAGTACTTGATCAGACGTAAAATTTCCTTTCTCGTGGTACCGTAGAGATTTATTTATATCCCATATCTAGTTGCCCCCGGTTCAACAGTTGGATATCGCTCTCCAGTGAATAAGTGTTTGGAAAACATAATAACGCTTTATCCGCGGTTTTTTTTTACGCCTGATTTCAATGCAAACCGGGGCTGCACACACTGTAATGTAAACTACACAAATTAAAACTTCACAAATGGGCTTTATTTGTCAAATCAATAGTGAGGCAGTCGCAGTCGTAAGCGGCGCTGAAGTCGTTCAGCTCGATTGATAACGATTATTAGTACTTCCATTAACAGTATAAATATCTCCGTCGCTTATGATCTAGTGACTGACTATATTATTCGGAGTCAAAACAGCCCGGCGAAAGTTGAAAAAAGAAACCTAACACTTTCAATTCGTAACATCCTGCATTTTTATTGGTTTAGTTTTTACTAAACCTTTCGTTTTACGTTTCTTTAATTATCTCTGGCGATATGACAATAATTGCCTGTATGAATTATAAAAAGAATTCTGAGGAGATGTAAATTGTAAATGAAATGCAATTGAAATGTTAATTTAGAGTGGCTTAAGGTGATGTTCCGGGTTTAAGTACAACTGTAAGAAAAGCTAAGAAATAATAATAATAAGAAGAACATTTTTATGGCGCCTATCCAGTTATGATCTAGGCGCTTAACAAAGTGAAAAAATTAGAATTAAAAAATAAATATTGATTAAAATAAATTTAAATAAAACGCATATAAAATGCAATAAATCTGCCTAATGACTAAAATAATAGTTCTTTAAAAGGTAGGTTTTAAGTTTATGCTTAAAAAGACTTAGATGAGCGTATGTCGTCAGCTAGTTTGTTCCAAAGTTCAGGGGTTGAGACAGCGAATGCTCTAGATCAATAGGTCTTAAGGTGAAAGCTGTTATTCAGACTGAGCGTAAAAGATGACGCGATCTACACAGTAAGTAGCGGGTGATTTGGTCTGGAATATAGGGTGGGCGGGATTGCTGATGCAGAACCTTGAAGGTAAGTAGAAGAATCTTGAATTTAATTGTTCAGAAACAGGTAGCCAGTGAAGATCGAGGAGAATCGGAGTGACGTGATCACACTTCCAAGAGCGTGTAATCAGTCTGATAGCTGTATTCTGCACCGATTGAAGCCTTTTGATGACGTTTTTAGGGACATTGTATAGTAGAGAATTGTAGTGATCGAGTTTGGAAGTTACAAAGGCGTGAATAAGAATCTCAGTAGTTTGCTTTGATAAGTGTTTCCTTATGCGGGAAATGGTGCAAAGATGATAAAAGGTAGATTTACAGACATTGACATGGGAAAGCATTGACAAAGTGGCATCGAGGATAGCGCCAATATTTCTTGCATGTGAAGAGGACTTAATTATGTCAGTTCCAAAGCGAAGCGGGATAGAGATTGCTGTGGATTATAATTTGAGAATAAGTAGAGAAGCTCGGTCTTGTCTTTGTTTAGTTATAGTCTGCTGTTGGAGATCCACTTATCAATATCGCACAGGCATTCCTCAATCTTAGTGATACTGTTTGTCAATTCCTTAGCGTTGTTTGTAGAGAAAGAAGTATATAATTGAGAGTCTTCTGCATAAAAATGAAATTGCAATTCATGGAATCGTAGAACGTCGGTCAGTGGTGCTGTGCAGAGTACATACAAAATCGGTCCAAGTACAGAACCTTGAGGTACACCGCACTTGAGCTCGCGCGACTGTGATTTACATCCTTCGATTAACGCAAATAGTGTGCGATTAGTAAGGTAGGAGCGAAACCATTCAAGAGCTGTGCCAGAGATAGGGTATTTAGAGTGCAATCTTGTAAGGAGGATATCGTGATCCACATGATCAGTGCCGAAGGCAGCAGACAGGTCTAACAGTAGAAGCATGATATAGTGACGTTTATCAATAGCAACCAAAATGTCATTTTGAACACACACAAGGGCGGTTTCACAACTGTGGAAAGGTTTATAGGCAGCGGTAGCGGCTCATTTAGCTGGTTAGCTTCTAAATAAGTTTGAAGACGTACTGCGACGACTTTTTCAATAATTTTTGAGATCACCGGCTTGAGATTTGAAATAGGTCTGTAGTTTGCAAGAATTTCGTGATCTAAGTTGGCTTTCTTGCGTAGTAGAGATAGAACAGCAGTTTCAAAGAAGACAACTCACCTTAGTTGGACCTGCCAGAGCTCTGTGATCAATATCATTCTGTTCTTTCTTCGATTTTGGGTAGTGAAGAGGAGCAAATGTCACTACATAAACTGTCTGAATCAATGTTGCATAGTTTACGAGTCATAACAGTGAGTTTCGCGTTAGGTGGTTTCTTAACAGCCAGGCTGCAGTGAACTGCAAAATGATCAGAAATGACAGGATCGTGAACTGATAAATTTGAGACAGATGTTTCACCTGATCTTGTGATAATAAGATCTAGAACATTAAATGTTCTTGTGTGTTGGAGATATCCAGATTAAAACAATTTAAGAGATCCAGGAATTGACTTGCGGTGCTGTCAGATGGATCATTAACATGGAAACTGAAATCTCCATTTAAGAGTAAGATTCCAGAAGAGGACATTAGGCGTTCCCGTAGCATGGGAAATTCATCAAAAAAAGCAGCATGCGTAAGACCATCATTCTTCACAGAAATAGGAGGACGGTAAACAATAATAATACGCATATTTATTTTTTCTAACAGTCGTCAGCAGGGCAAGTAAGCCTGATGGCATACTTGCCCGATTACAATTTTGGTTGCCCGGACAAAAGTATAGCTGCATATGATCACAAACTGATTTTAACACGATTTTTTTTTCTCTTAGCTACAAAGAATTACTTTAGAATTATAATTTTCTGTTAAAGAGGGAGAAAAAAGTGAGGGATAGCTGTGTTGTATAAGTAAACGAGGCCCTAGATTATTATTTCAGTTTTATTTTTCATTTATTTTAGACTTTTTTCGTTTATTTCTCTTATGGTTTTAAAGTCGGTACCTTTGATATTGCCTCTACACAACAAATCTGAAGCATGAAAGCGATTCGTACACACATTTAAATCCAGCCAATCAGGCATCGGTTTGCCAAATTGTAAATTGCTTTTTCTCTACGTTTTTCATTGAATATTTGAGTTATTCTCTATTTAGTAGATTAAATCATTGATCAGTCCTACTGTAGCACAGAAAATCCGGCACAAAATAACTCAGCCGATACGAGAAGGCTCTGTGTATAACATTAGGAGAATCATCTCTTTCATCCTAGTCGGCTAAAAAAGGGAAATAGACAACGTTTTATCAAAACAAATTTCCAATTATAGAAAATATTAAGTAAATCAGTTCATGATATACCACGCAAAAGAAGCGCCAATTGGTTGCGCGCACTGATTAATTAGTTAGGAGGCAGGCATTTTGAAAAGGGTAACCACCGACTGCCGCCGCCCGATTAGATCAGCTGGGAGAGCATCGGTTTACCGAGAGGGAGGTCGTTGGTTCAAACCCCGGCCGGACCGTGAGATTATGCTGACTGTAATTTGACGCCTTGTCTCAGTTAAGATGATCGCGTCATTGGGCGTTGATGTTAAGCCGTTGGCCTTGTCTCCTTCATCATTCTTTCTTTGGTCAAATCAAAGGGGACGTAAAACAACCCACACTCCTTTTGGAAAAGAGTAGCGGAAGTTTCCCAAGTGGTGTGGTCTACCTTTCACGTATCACGCATCATTCATATCATGGGCCATGGGCAGGTTACAGTATAAGCTCATAAATAGACTGATAGCGGGCTGCCACTGGCTAGCGCCATTGTATGCTGACGTTCAAGCCTAATGTTAATAATGTAAAGAGGGTGCGTCTTGTCATCCTCTAATCCACGACATTTCATTACATTACCACGTGGACACCGTATTTACCCTACAGCTGGTGGTCATTCAGAAACGGGGAATTAAAAATCCTCTAAAACTACTGTAGCTTTCTTGTTTATCTCTTCCTTGACTGGACATTTTGGATTGCAATATTCTTTTCCAGCCATGTCCATTCCCTTTTTGAAACTCTTTGTTTTATTTTATTTTTATTCTTTAAAGCCATTCTATATCTTACAGCACCACCTGAGAGGAAGTGTTCAAAATGCTTTTCTAAGGGGATGCTACAAGCCGTGTTGCAAACCCTTACCTTTTATATGTCGCTTTTGGTAAATTTTCTTTAAGTATTTCTAGATTTTGTGACAAACATGGAAGAGCGGGTCATTTTCTTCATATATCTCCACAAGTGCGAAAAATCATCCACAACAGATTTTAACGGGGCTCTCGAAACGCGGACGTACTCCCGGCTTATGTAACAGTCCATTCCAAAACCGCCCAAGTCACCCCACCCCGGAGGGCAAACCCTTAGGTCAAATTCCTCGAAATGTTTGCAGATTAGATGGTCAAAAGCCGTTCATAAACCGTTTATTCAAATGTAAATATCCTACTAAACTCAATCGAATTATCTTAAGTCTCCGAAAGCTGTCGTACGGAGGTTTGTTCATTTCAATAAAATTATTCATTACAGAAAGCCCACATTTAACTAGCTTTATCAAAGGTTCACAAATGCTCCAACAAAACAGTGAATATAGGAGCAATGACCCGGCCGTTAACACGGTGCACAGTCATGCTGAATGCGGAGACAATAACGGAATCCTTTTGCTTGCGACGCTGACCAGTGTTTTGACACGAAAGTCAAATGCCCGACTGGGTGGGCCTCAGTTTTGTCAAATTCCCCACTATACGGAGCAAATCCCCGGGGTACGCCCGGTGGAATGGGCGGTTTTGGAAATGACTGGTACATTACCAAAAAGGATTTTCAGTACTTCCAGCTGTTGCTTTTCGGGAATTCGCATGTTTCGTCGCTAGGCCCAATAAGGTAGCCGTTTTTGAATACCTTCCATCGAGAATATTCAGTCCCCTTGCATCTACCTTGATTGAATATATCCTGCACTGCATTCCCTTCCTACCGTACAACAAACGTTTTTCTTATTGTAACTTCAGCCTTTTTTTAACTTCTCTCCTTTCTACTTTCAGAGAAGCTTTAAAAATAAATACTTTACTTTCTCGTGAAATTCCTATCCTTTTATTTCCCTTTTACCGAAAAAGGCACCCCTCAGCGGGCGGAACTTCCTCGATAGTCCATTATAGGGACTATCCCTCGGGCCAATGGGACGTGGCCACGAAGTTTCAATTCCTTGTAAAAAGTTGTAAAAACTCAACTTAAGATTCACTTCAAACGCGACTGTTAGGTATATTACAAAACTAAACTAAATATCACTCCAAAAACCCAACGAAACGACAATAACAAAAGCTTTTGCTCAAGCGGTTTTATTTGGTTACACAAACAGAGAGATACTGGCCTATCTCCTGCGTCTTAACTTCTCTAGAGATGATGTAAGCAGCAGACCGAAGTTTGGCTTGTGAATTTCTCAGACTACAGACTGAAATGTTTTTTCTGGAGTCTTCATGACACGAGCAGTGTTTTACATCGCAGGAACACCAGGCGGCTTAGGTTGGATCATTAAGTAATAATGACAATGGGTAGTGCCAAATCATCCTTTGATGTTGGAGTCTCTGCTACTTTCTCCTTCGGTGAACCATGGTACGTTTAGGATAAACCTCAACAATGACCTCCTTTCGTGAGTAATCTACATCGGGTGTTGGTCCTTCTCCTCAGGGGAATTTTCCTGTATAATTTTCGTTATCTAGCGATTCTCGAAGGGCGGGCGTCCTATCTGAGCTTGTGGCTTATCCTGTATTTTAAAAGGGATGACTTAATTTCTAGCAGCTCGCGTTCCAAAACGAACCCACTGGAAAAGCGGTGAGCAGGAAGAAAGTTCAAATCTCTCCTGGTCAGGTTCGCGCGCGATTTTGTCACCTCGTGCATTCCGAGTTAAAATAATCTCTCTCGCTCGTTGCTCCTGTATTGTTTCTTGGAAAGCCGTTTTTCCGCAAGGATTTTTAAGAAGCTGTTTCAGTGCCCATCGAAACCTTCTGGTTCTGAAACAACAGATGAAAGGATTGATCCCGCTGGATATGATTATGCTGGTGTGTACTAAGGGACCTCGCCAGGCAATATCAATGGAATAGAAATTGGACCGAACCCAGACTGCCATAAAGAGAGGCGGAATGTAACACACAAGAAATGCAAAGACAAAGACAATAATGATTATAGTTTTTGCTGCTTAGATATCTTGTTCGGTCTGGCCTCAAGGCACAGGGTCCAGAGGAGATGTGTTTGTCGTTAGAACATCAAAACCCGTCGAAAACCTCGGAAAAAATGGGTTATTTTGATCGCGTTACGGTTTCGTTACACATTCTATAGACCGCAAACCAAGAGACTGAGGGCTCCAAGATCGGCTTACAGTATAAAGTTCAAGAAACTAAATTTAGACATGGCGTTTATCACTAAATGTAGAAAATCAATCAAAAGCAAAAAAAATTACCTGGCGTTTTATTTTTTGAATTGTCTCGACTGAAAATCATGGCACTAAGGACTAACTGCAATGACCAAGAACGCCGTGAAGATGACTGGCGCGATAGGTTTGCCTTTATCCGTAACTTCACGGCGATACATTAAAACAGAAACATCTTGCTGTATTGAAGGTCGACATCAGGGCATTGAAAAGACAACAAAACAGCACAGCTAAAACAGGCCAACCACTCAACAAGGACTATAATGATGGCTTTTTTATTCGTTCAATACTTTAAGTCAAATGTTATCGCCAGAAACAAATTCACAAGCAGCACCAGCATGGAGACGTCCTTTAGAAAGGTAAAGAGTGAGAGTGAGGAAAGCGAAATAATCGCTAACGTCTTTCCTGTAAACCACTTAACTTTCAGGACTGTTCAAAGCAAGCTTTTTGTACATGGGTATGTTGATGAACGCGTTGAAAAAATCAGCCAACGCCCGATTAGTAATCAGAATGTTTGGAAAGGTGTGAAGCTTCTTAAACCTAGCAATAATTCCAAGAACAAGTCCAAATGACCAAGTACTACAAATAAGGCCAGGAAAGACAAAAAACAAGCACGAAAAAGTAAGAAGTAAGAATTAAGAAGTTTTCTTGTACACTCCCATACGAGGCTTTTCGGTGATACGAGAAAAAGCTATAATTCATTATCAAGTATATTTAAAAATTTTTACCTAAAAGGAAATTACCTAAGATGCCGTTTAAAATTCTTATGATACAATAAAAAGTTAAAACCTACAAAACACTCGCGGGATCAAGAAATTGATGTTAACAATATTTGCCTCAGTTTCTGTTTAAAATCCGTATGATTCTTACTTAATTTGAGGTCTTTATCTAGGCTGTTCCACAAACGGACAACCCTGTACTGGAATGATCGCTTACCAGCAGCTGTTTTAAATAAAGGGATATTTAATTGTTGTGAATTGCGTGTCATGCGGCCAGAAACTTGTCCTCTGGTAACTAGCTTGGATGTGAGGTGGTCTGGAACACAACCCTTCATACATTTAAACGCAAAAACAGTGTCCATTAGATATAATTGCTGCCTTACAGGGAACGAGAAATATAATTAGATATAATTAGATATAACTGCTGTCACAGGGAACGAGGAATCTTTGACTAATTCCATGATTTTTCTGGGGCGTCACCTGCGTTAAAAACATAATCAAGGAAAATTTTCAAAGAGCAAAACCGCATTGATGCGTTCTATACCCGAGGGCGGGGGGGGGGGGGGGTACATTATAAATATCCACATCAGGTCGCTTTGTCTATTTGGTTTGCTACACCTGCTTCAACTAGTCTAAGCCTTTGCAACGGGGGACGGCGGCAAACGAGTGTAGTAGGCCACACGGGGTCGGGTACGTTTTGTGCGGGGGCCGGATGGGTGGGCGGACTCTCCCTTACGACTATATAGGTATGTGCCGAACCATCGGGTAGGGTTTTTGCGCCGTTTTTTTGGACTGAAAACGGGTATAAACTTTGCCCATTTTGGTCTGGAATAGGGTATGGTTTTTGAGGGAATTACGGGAGTGTATGAACGTCTTTATCGTTTCTACTCCAAATGAGTAAGAAAGAAAGAGAAATGTGCAAATTAGAAATGGATTTGAATAATTTTTTTGTTTACGCTCTAATCTAAGTTATGATAGCATAATTTCTGAAAGGCCAGGTCTGAAAACGGGCATGGATTTTAGGGAGCATATAATATATATATTTATTATATGGACACAAGTGTTTTACTGGAAAATATAACACTCGTAAAATTCATAAAAACAACGTCCGGGACCCGAGTGGTTTATTTTCCATAATCTCACACGTGAGCTTATCGATGACGTAATTTCGGTGATTTACCTTCGAAATTTGTAGGCGTCTTGCATCTTTTGAATTTTACTTCCACATTTTTCAAAGCTTTGCTTACATTTTTTCATTGTAGAGCCCTGTTCAGCTCAGTGTTATTTCTCAAGATTATTGTAACCAATGTCATATTGCTGTACTGTAAATTTGAGCCGTAGCAATTGGCGAATAAAAGTCTGTTATTTTATCGATGTCTTTTTGTCTATATAATAAAAAGAACATTACACGGCAGCTTGAAGATATGAATTTTATTTTCTCGTGGCAAAAACAATATTTTACGAACGAGCGCAGCGAGTGAGTAAAATATTGTTTTGCCATTCGAAAATAAAATTCATATCTTCTCGCCACCGTGTAATATCCTCTATATATTTTTTACCGATATTAATTATTTTGGAAGGCACGGCCTTCCTTCTCCAGGGACTTACAAATAACGACGAGGTTAAGCTAAGACGTTACAATTTGAAATAAAGAATAGCGTGCAATATGATAATGTAATAACACTTGAGTATGTGAAAACAAAAACCGTTGAAATAGATTTGAAAGAAATTTAAAATATAAAAATATTATAAATAAATGATAAAAAAAAGAAGAAATAAAGAATGTATTACATTTAATCTTTCTTATTCATATCATACCTAATGGTTCAAGAGTATTACCTCTCTCGATGAGGTACGCTTCTGTAGCTTTTCGTACACTGTCACTATTAGATTTAATAAGCTCTAGTAGGATAAGTGTGATGTCGTTAGCAGAGTTACCATCAGGAGTAAGAACGTGTTCTGAGACTGTGGTGGTTTTAGAGATATTAGATGGGTTGTCAACTGGTCTGCGGTGTTCGTTGAAACGGTCTCTGGATTTTAGAGGTCTGATCTGAAAACGATATTCTTTGGTCTGAAATCGGGTCAGGATTTGGAGAGGCGGGCGGCACACCTCCACCAAGAATATCCAGGTGTACCTCCCCCCCCCGGGTTCTATGATATAGCTGACTCTTTGAGGACTAACTCCACAAGAGATAATTGGAAAACATCGACAAAGTTGCTTTGCATTTTCATCCTATGATGACCTTGAAAGGTAATTCAAGGATTCCGAAAAGAAAAAGAAACCGTACTGTTAAAATGGGAAGACGTGTAGTTGATTTCTCGTAATTTGATCCACCCTGCCGGATATGTCGTCAGCATTGTCAACATACCATGCACGGTCTCCAGCGATCTTTAAATGCTATTCAAAGTAACCTTCAGTTTTCTATTTTATTTCGACCGAATAAAACGCTGACGAAAAATGTCCACTTCTCTTTGATGCAGCGTAAAATTAGAAAAGGGCGGTTGTAACATATATTTGGTTACAAAAGGCTGAACTGCTTAAAATGGTCGTAACCGACAATTATGAAAACAAAGCAACCCAATAAACTTTTCTGGTCAGGATTTGCCATTTTAGTTCAGTCTCCTTTTTTTTTCTTGTCTGCCTGGTAAATAAATCCTAAAGAAAAAAATTATATTTTTTTCTCATCATGCAATGTACCTAAGCGGCAAAAACTGCTGTGCATGTAATGGTTTTAAGAAAACTTGAAAACTATTTTAAAATTACAGTTTTTTTAGATTTTTGTCCCCAGGAAAAATAATAGGTTGGTATCACAAAATGATGAAAAGGCCAAATTTTAGCTATTATAACCGTACCTACGACGACCGAGATCCTTTATCTCTCTAGCCTGCGTAGCAAGCGTTTCTGTGCGGTTTAGGAGCAAAGAACGAGGAACAAGAGTCAAAGACCGCGCGAAAAATGGCGTAAGTAAAAGAGCGGGAGGGAGTGGTTCTTGTTTCATTTCTCCCGCTACCAAAACCGAGAATCCCGTTCCTCGGTCTTTCTTTGCTCCGAAACCAAACGGAAACGCTTGCTACGCAGGCTATTATCTCTCATATTCTCTCAATGGGGTTCAGTATCAGCTGTCGTGTAGTTCAGTCAGATTTCCTTATACGGCACAGACTTATTCATTCAAAAGTTGGATATCGCTCTCCAGTGACTTACAAGTGTTTGCAAAACACAATAACCCTTTTCCAGATAGTGATTTTAACCGGTGAGTAGTTTTTTACTCTGATTTCATTTAAAACAAGGGCTGCACACAGAAACTTCACAAATGGGCTTTATTCGTTTGTCACTGACATCCGCTAGCAACGCAGTCCGAGTCGTAAGCAGTCGTAAGCGGCGAGTCTTCAGCTCGATTGATACGGATCAATGTTTCCATTAAAGCAATTAATATCTCCGTCGCAAATAATCGAGGGAAAATTTGTATATCAGTCCTAGTCAAAGAAGATCAAAGCAGCCGAACGCTGAGAGTAATAACACTTCACACATACATTTATGCGTAACATCAGGCATTTTTATTAGTTCGGTTTTTAAAAACCTTTTTCTCCGTCTCATCAATAATCCAGAGTAAATCTTTAGAGTTATGATAACAATTGCCTGCATGAATTATAAAACGACTTCAAATCTGAGGTCTTCACTCTGGACGTTAATAACAACTAGACTAGTATATTATTCGGAGTCAAAGAAGCCGAAAGTTGAAAAAAAGAAACCTAACGCTCTTGAAGCGTAACGTCCTGCATTTTTATTTGTTCAGTTTTTACTAAACGTTTTCAACGTTTCTTTAATTATCTTTGGCGTTATGATGATAATTGCCTCTATGATTTAAAAAAACATTCTAAGGAGATGTTAATTGTCGATGAAATGAAATTGACATGCCAATTTAGAGTGGCCTTTGGTGATGTTCCGGCTTTATTAACTGTAATTATATATGGCTTCATGTGATCACGAAATGATTTAAACATGAAAATTTTTTCTCTTAGCTAGAAATAGCTACTTTTAGAATAGGCCATTTCCGAGTTTCCACGGGCCTCTGTATCAAAACGAGGTTAAGTACTCAGCCTTTGAAGAAGAAAAAGTGAGAGATAGCAGTGTTGTATATGTAAACGACGCCCTATGATATTATTTCAGTTTTATTTTTACATTTATTTTTGACTTTTTCCTTTTTTTTTTTTTTTTTTTTGATGGTTTTAAGGTCGGTACATTTGACATTGCTTTTACACACAACAAATCAGCATACAATTTAAGCGATTTATATGTACATTTAAATCCAACCAATCAGGCATCGGTTTTGCTAAACTAACTAAATTCCTGTTTTCTACTTTTTATTATTGAATATTTAAGTTATTCTCTTTTTAGTAGATTAAATAATAGATCAGTTCAACATTAGTACAGAAAATACGGCACGCAACGGCTCAGCTCAACCTGAGATTGGCCGAGATTGAAATTAAAGAGCAGGCTCTGATAGTGTGTATATAACAACAGAAGAATCAAAAGTAGGTTGAGTTTGATCGTCCGGATGAACGTAGTCCTGAATAGGACTGTTGTTGTTGACAGTGACTGACATTTCGGCAACCTGTGCGGTAGTCATCTTCAGAGTCAAAGTGAGTTGTATCACGTCAGTTGATGTTATTATACTCTGGTTATTGATCTGATTGGTCAAATTATACGTCGCGATGTTATTGGTCGTCTGTCCGTTAAGCCGTGATGTTATTGGCTATGAAGACTCGTAATCAGTAACTGGTGCGTTTCGATCCGTCTATTGTCACAGTTAAACAGTCGTCTATTGTTAGTCAAATTGTCAGTTCTCCAGTCGTTCTCTCGTAGTTAGTTTTGCTTGATCTCGTCAATAAGTCGTTTGTATTGCGCTGGTAACTGTTGGCTACGATTCAGTGGCGTTTGTTCTAAGTTAGTAGACCAGCTTTCTAAAGTAAGACGTTAATAGTAGGGTTAGGGTTAGGGTTAGGTTTAGGGTTAGGTTTAGGGTTAGGTTTAGGGTTAGGTTTAGGGTTAGGGTTAGGTTTAGGGTTAGGTTTAGGTCAGTCAAATTTTCCATTGTACGGAGCAAAACGTTAGTCAAGGATGAGAAGGAAGGATGGGCGGTTTTGAAAATGACTGGTACATTACCAAAAAGGAATTTCACACCCCCCGGCTGTTGCTTTTCGGGAATGCACATGCTTCGTCCCTAGGCCCAAGAAGGTACTTGTTCTAGTATACCTTCCATCGGAAATATTTCTCCTTGCATTTAGCTCAATAGCTCATATAGATTCCTATCGTCCAACAAACTTTTTTTCATTAACCTCCAGCTGTTTGTTACTTCTGTCCGATGTAATTTCAAAGACACTTTAAAAGTACATATCCCACTTTCTCGTCAAATTCCTTCCAGGCGGAACGTCCCAAATACTCCGTTATAGGAAATATTCCACGGGCCAACGGGACTTGAAGTTTCAATTCCTTGTCAAAACTCAACTTACGATTCACCTCAAACATGACTTAGGTAAAATACTAAACTAAACTAAATATCACCTCAAAAACCCAATGAAAAGACAATAACAAAAAGCCTTTGCTAAAGTGGTTTTATTTAGTTACACAAACGGAGAGATACTGGTCTATCTCCTGCGTCTTAACTTCTCTAGAAATGATGTAAGCGGCGGCAGACTCAATTTTTGCTTGTGAATTTCTCAGAATACGTACAGATTGAAATATTTTTTTCTGAAGTCTTCATGACACGAGAAGTGTCTTACCAGCCAAGAACACCAGGCGATTAAGGTTGGATAATTCAGTAATACTGACAACGGGTGCTGCCAAATCATCCTTTTATGTTAGAGTTTCAACTATTTTCTTCTTCGGTAGACCATGGTTCAGTTTAGGATGTACTTCAATAATGACCTCCAGTTCAGTTCCAGTCGTGAGCAATCTGCGTCGTTCTCTCCTGGGGAGTTTTCCTGTACAACTTTCGTTATCTATTGATTTTGACAGCCGGCTTACTATCTGAGATTGTTGGCTCGTCCTGTATTGTGAAAGAGATGACTTTGTTTCTAGCAGCTCGCCTCCCTAATTTTTCGTCCATATTTTCACTGCTTTTCTTTTGTTCAAACCGTTGTACAATCTGGGCCATTCTTCCATTGCAGCAGTTGGAATTACGAAACCACTGGAAAAGCGGTGAGCAGGACGTAAGTTCGAATCTCCCCTTGTTAGGATTGCGCGCGATTTTCTCACCTCGTGCATTCCGATTTGGAATAATCTCTCTGGCTCGTTGCTCCTGTTTGATTTCTTGCAAAGCCGATTTTCCGCAATATTTAAGAAGCTGTTTCATTGCGCAACGAAACCTTCTGGTTCTGAAACAACAGATGACAGGATTGATCCTACTGGATGTGAGTATGTCGGTGTGTACTAAGTGACCTGGCCTAGCAAAATCATTGGAATGGAATTGTACCGAAACCAGACTGTCATAAGGAGGGGCGGAATGTAACACACAAGAAATGCAAAGGCAATAACGATTATCATTTTGGCAGCTTGGATATCCTGTTGCAGTCTGGCCTCAGCGTGGAGTCGAGGCAAGTTTAGCCGCTTTCTCTAGAAATGAACAAAACCATTTTGAATATTTATAGGATGTAAATGGTACAAATTCGGCCGTGTATAATGATAAACTAAGCTGAACGTAGGTCTAGTTCACGCCAAATTAAAGTGCCAACGAAGATAATTTTCGACCTCTGCTAATACACAGTCTCCCGTTCGTGACGAGCTACATTAGATAAGCTATGATTTACTTCCCCTTGGTTTCCAATCTTTTTGGGGGCTCTTTCAGTGAGAACTGAAGTTCTCCACCTACAAGCAAGTTTACTCATGCCAGCGTATCAGCTGAGTCAGCCATTTTGTGTTCAAAAGAGGTGATCATTTTCAGTTTTTCTAAAGCGCCTCAACGGAATCCCACAGTCCTTACATTTTCAAAGATATTACTGAATTTCGCTCATAATCGAGTTAAAATTTATATATCAGTCCTAGTCAAAGCAGATCAAAGCAGCCGAACGCTGAGAGTAATAACACTTCACACATACATTTATGCGTAACATCAGGCATTTTTAATAGTTCGGTTTTTAAAAACCTTTTTCTCCGTCTCATCAATAATCCAGAGTAAATCTTTAGAGTTATGATAACAATTGCCTGCATGAATTATAAAACGACTTCAAATCTGAGGTCTTCACTCTGGACGTTAATTGAAATGTTAAATTCTAGAGGCCTTAAGGTAGTGTTTTGTAAAGTTCACTGCATATGATTCACGGCAGAACTGATTTTAAAATGATTTTTTTCTCTTAGTTAAAAAAAAGAGTTACTTTTAGAATTATAATGCTCTTTCAAAGAAGGTAAAAAAGTGAGTGGTAGCGTTGTTGTATACGTAATAGAGGCCCTATATTATTATTTCAGTTTCCTTAATTAAAATTATTTTTGCTACTGTTCATTTTTTGTTGTTTCATTACAATTTGAACGTCGGTACGTTTGAAATTGCGTCCACATAACAAAACCAAAAAATACAATTTAAAAGATTCGTACGCAACCAATCCAATCGGGCATCAGTTTAGCTAAATTTAAAAAATCGGAGAGGGCTTTGTCGGACTCCTAGGCTGTGAACGCGGACGTCCTGAGTAGGGGACACTCTATGGAGTCTTATACGGGGTAGCTCCGCCACGGGACGGACGTACTTCCGGCTGTGCATTACGCTTTTCAGAAACGCACATGTTTCGTCACGAGGCCCAAACCCTTAACCTTTTCCATCAAAAATATTTTCCATTGGATATACCTGCAGTAAAAACACGATGCTCTCCATCTCCTTCCTGCCGTCAAACAAACGGTTCAGTTATTAACCTCTTAAAACAATAAAATGGATAATTGCAGCGGCTCCTGATAATTGCCGTTTGTTGCTTCTCTTCAGGCTCCAAAATACTTTTAAAGACGTTTTAAAATACCTAACCGGCAGGTTTTCTTTCTCGTGAAATATCTACCCTTTTATATACCTTTTCCCCCCCACAAAGGTACCCATTTCGGGCGGGGCGTCCCCGATAGTCATTTATAGCGAATATTGCCCGGGCCAGCGGGAGTTAGTCAAGAAGTTTCCTCGTCAAAAAGTTGTCAAAACTCAACTTACGATTCACATTAAACGTGACTTAAAAAATAGTTAAGCTACGAAACTACGAAACTAAACTAAACTAAGAAGCGAAAAAAACTTTCACTTCAAATAAACCCAATGAAAAGACGGTAACAAAAGACTTTGCTAAAAATCGTCTTAACTTCTCTAGAGATGATGTAAGCGGCAGACTTATTTTTTGCTTGAAAAAAACCTCAAACCACAGATTGAAATGTATTTTCTGAAGTCGTAATAACATGAGCAGTGTTTTACCTGCTAAAAACACCAGGTAAAAGTTGGATTATTCAGTAATAATGACAATAGCCGTTGCCAAATCATCCTTTGGTATTGGAGTTTCTGCTACTTTCTCCTTGGGTGGACTATGGTTAAATTTACGATGTACCTCAACAATGACCTCCTGTCCGGAGTAATCTGCGCTGGGTGTTGGTCGTTCTTTTCTGAGGAATTTTCCTGAATAGCTTTCGTTATCCATCGATTTTGACGGTGGGCATACTATCTGAGCTTCAGGCTCGTCCTGTATTGTAAAAGGAATGACTTTATTTCTTGCAGCCCTCGTCCCAAATTTTTCGTCCTTATTTCCACTGCTTTTCTTTTGTTCAAACTGTTGTACAATCTGGTCCATTTTTCCATTGCAACAGTTGGAATTACGAACCAACTGGAAAAGCGGTGAGCAGGACGTAAGTTCGAATCTCTCCTTTTTAGGTTCGCGCGCAATTCTGTCACCTCGTGCATTCCGATTTGGAATAATATTTCTGGCTCGTTGCTCCTGTTTAATTTCTTGGAAAGCTGTTTTTCCGCAAGGATCATTAAGAAGCTGCCGCAGTGCGAATCGAAACCTTCTGGCTCTGAAACAATAGATGACAGGATTGATACCGCTGGATATGAGCACGCTGGCGCGTATTAAGTAACCATACCAAGCGATGTCAGTGGAATAAAAATTGGACCAAGCCCAGACTCTGATGCAGACAGGCGGGATGTAACACCCAAGGAATGCAAAGATAATAATGATTATCATTTTGGCTGCTTGGATATCCTGTTGCAGTCTGGTCTCAGCGTGCAGTCGAGGCAAGTTCAGCCCCTTTCTCTAGAAATGAACAAAACCATTTTAAATATTGATAGGATGTGAATGGTACAAATTCCGCCATAGAGTAATCATGTATAATGATAAATCTAGCTAAACGTAGGTCTAGTTCACGCCAAATTAAAGTGCCAACGAAGAGAACTTTCGCCCTCTTCTGATACACAGTCTCCCGTTTATGACGAGCTACATTAGGTCAGTCGTGATTACTTCCCCTTGGTTTCCGTGCAAGTCAGTTTTTAGTGCGCTGTGTGCGAAGTGAAGTTTTTTGCCTACAAGCAATTTTACTCGTATCAGCGAATCAACTGAATCAGCCTTTTTGTCTAATTCAAAAGAGCTGATCATTTTCAGTTTTCCTCAATCGCCTTAGCGGAATCCCGGAGTACTTGCATTTTATGGGCTACTTTATCTCAGTGAAAATAGAACTGAATTTCGATTCTAGTAGGGGATGCGTATCCGCATTACTTTCGCAAAAGTTCAAGAAACTAGGTTAGACATGGAGTTTATCACTCAATGTAGAAAATCATTCTAAAGCAAAATAAGACTCACCTGGCGTTTCATTTTATGAATTGACCCGAAAATCATGGCACTAAGGACTACTGCAATGACCACGAACGCCGTGATTAGGACTGGCGCAATAGGTTTACCTTTACCCGTAACTTCACGGCGATACGTTGAAACAGAAGCATCTTGTTGAAGGTCGACATCACAATTAAGACACAACAAAACAGCACAGATAAACCCGGCCAACCACTCAACAAGGACTATAATGATGGCTTTTTTATTCGTTTTCCAGGTGAAATATTTTAAGTCAAATGTTATCGCCAGAAACATATTTACGAGTAGCACCAACATGGAAACTACATTTACAAAGGTAAAGAGTGAGAATGAGGAAAGCGAAATAATCGCTAACGTCTTTCCTGTAAACCAGTTAACTTTTAGGACCGCGTAAAGCAAGTACATGGGTGTGTTAATGAACGCGTTGAAAAAATCAGCCAACGCCAGATTAGCAATCAGAATATTTGGAAACGTGCGAAGCTTCTTAAACCGAGCAATGATACCAAGGACGAGTCCATTACCAAGTACTGCAAATAAGGCCAGGAAGGACATGAAAACAAGCACCGAAATTGTCATGAACAAGGAATCTTCGACTTTCATGATTTTTCTGGCGGTTCACCCACATTAATACCAGAATCAAGGAATATTTTTTAAGAACAACACCGGATCGAGGCATTCTATGTGCAGCTGACTTTGAAGACTAAGTCCACAAACATCGACAAAGTTGCTTTGCATACTCACCATATGATGACCTTAACAAGTTTAATACATTTTCCGCGGTTCCGAAAATTTGAAGTGGGAGGATGTTTTACTGATTTCTCGTATTTTTGATCCACACTGCCGGATATATGTCAGCATACCATATACGGTCCTCAGTGATGTTTCAGCTGTATTCAAGCCACCCTTCAGTTTCCATTTTACTTCAGCCGAATAAAACGCGCGCGGAAAATGTCCACTTCTCTTTGATTTAGCGTAAAAAGAGGCAGTTGTATAACTTTTCTTTATCACCCTTCAAACGGTAAAATGGTAATCGACAATAATGAAAACAAGGCAACAATAAACGTTTTTGAGCAGAATTTACATGCATTTTAATTCAGTCTCCCTTTTTGTATTGTGTAAGTCTCGTAAATAAATCCTACAGAATAAAAATTATATTTTTTGTCATCACGCAATGGTCTTAAAGCGGCCCAAAAACCGTGTATGTAATGCTTTTAAGCAAGGAGAAAATTAATTTGAAAGTGATAATTTTAAGATTGTTGTCGCCAGGTAAAAACATTTTGGTACCACAAAATGCTGAAATGGCCAAATTTTAACTATTATAAAACCGTACCTATTATGATCTCATTAAAAAGACCGAGATCCTTTATCTTTCATTTTGCCTCACTGGAGTTCAGTACTCAGGTTTTCCTTTCCCGTGGTACGGCAGAGATTTATTTATATCCCATATCTAGTTGCCCCGGTTCAAAAGGTGGATATCGCTCCCCGCTGCAGTAAGTGTTGGGGAAACATAATAACGCTTTTCCAGGTAGTGATTTTTTCCGCCGACTGAATAGTAAAGTTTTTTACGCCTGATTTCAGTGCAAACCGAGGCAGCACACAGTGTAATGTAAACTACACAAATTAAAACTTCGCAAATGAGCTTTGTTTGTCACATCACCAGCGAGGCAGTCAGAGTTGTAAGCGGCTCTGAACTCATTCAGCTCGATTGATAAGGATTAATAGTGCTTCCATTAAGGCTATATCTCCTTCGCTTATGATCTAGTTTGTTGATCTGATCATATAATAAGCCTCAGTTTCTTCGGCTTTCAACTTTTTTTCTTTGGATTGCGAGAACTTCGCATTGCAGGACGTAAAAATAAACAAGTCAAAAATGATTTGCAAAAGTTGCAAAGAACAATTATCTTTGGCGTTATGATGATAATTGCCTGTATGATTTAAAAAAACAATTCTAAGGAGATGTTAATTGTCGATGAAATGAAATTGATATGCCAATTTAGGGTGGCCTTTGATGATGTTCCGGCTTTAAGTACAACTGTAATTATGGCTTCATATGATCACAAAATGATTTAAACATGAAAATTGTTCTCTTAGCTAGAAATAGCTACTTTTAGAATAGGCCATTTCCGAGTTTCCACGGACCTCTGTATCAAAACGAGGTTAAGTACTCAGCCTTTGAAGAAGAAAAAGTGAGAGACAGCAGTGTTGTATATGTAAACGAGGCCCTATGTTATTATTTCAGTTTTATTTTTACATTTATTTTTTACTTTTTCCATTTTTTTTTGACGGTTTCAAGGTCGGTACATTTGACATTGCTTCTACACACAACAAATCAGCATACAATTTAAGCGATTTATATGTACATTTAAATCAAACCAATCAGGCATCGGTTTTGCTAAACTAAGTAAATTGCTTTTTTCTACTTTTTTTTGTTGAATATTTAAGTTATTCTCTTTTTTTAGTAGATTAAATAATAGATCGGTTCAACATTAGTACAGAAAATACGGCACGCAACGGCTCAGCCCAACCTGAGATTGGTCGAGATTGAAATTAAAGAGCAGGCTCTGATAGTGTGTATAACAATAGAAGAATCAACAGTAGGTTGAGTTTGATCGTCCAGATGAACGTAGTCCTGAATAGGACTGTTGTTGTTGACAGTGACTGATATTTCGGCAACCTGTGCGGTAGTCATCTTCAGAGTCAAAGTAAGTTGTATCACGTCAGTTGATGTTATTATACTCTGGTTATTGATCTGATTAGTCAAATACATCGCGATGTTATTGGTCGTCTGTGCCGTGATGTTATTGGCTATGAAGACTAGTAAATATAATCAGTAACTGGTGCGTTTCGATCCGTCTATTGTCACAGTTTAACAGTCGTCTATTGTTAGTCAAATTATCAGTTCTCCAGTGGTTCTCTCGTAGTTAGTTTTGCTTGATCTCGACAATAATTCGTTTGGACTGCGCTGGTAACTGTTGGCTACGATTCAGTGGCGTTTGTTCTAAGTTAGTAAACCAGCTTTCTAAAGCAAGACGTTAATAGTAGTCTGTAAAATAAGTTGTACATGTCGCAGAGTCCCAGAAGAATCATCTCTTTTATCCTTGTCGGCGTAAAAAGGAAATGGACAACGTTTTATCAAATTAGATTTCCAATTATAAAAATATTAAGTAAATCAGTACATCAGTACCACGCAAAAGAAGTGCCAATTGATATGCGCACTGATTAACTAGTTAGGAGGCGGGCATTTTGAAAAGGGTAACCACCCCCCGCCGCGGAGCGGTTAGCTTGATGGGCAGAGCACCAGCCCGCCGAGAGGGAGGTCGTTGGTTCAAACCCCGGCCGGACCATGAAATTATGCTGGCTGTGATTTGACACTTTGTCTCAAATAAGATGATTGCGTCATTGGGAGGTGACGTTAAGCCGTTGGCCTTTTCTCCTTCATCCTTCTTTGTAGTCAAATCGAAGGGGACGTAAAAGAACCCGCCCTTCTGCTGGGACATAGTAGGGGAAGTTTTCCCGCTGGTGCAGTCTAACTTTTTAAAAGGTTTGTTTATTAAAATAAAAATGGTTCATTCCAGAAAGCCCACATTTAACTGGCTTTTTCAAAGGTTCACAAATGCTCCAACAAAACAGTGAATATAGGCGCAATGACCCGGCCGTGAACACGGTGCACAGTCATGCTGAATGCGGAGACAATAACGGAATCCTTTTGCTTCCGACGCTGACCAGCGTTTTGACACGAAAGTCAGTTGCCCAACTGGATGGGTGAGCCGCAATTTGCTCAAATTCTCCATGTACGGAGCAAAACTTTAGTCAAGGATGGGAAGGAAGGATGGGCGATTTTGGAAATGACTGGTACATTACCAAAAGGGAATTTCACTCCTCCCGGCCGTTGCTTTTCGGGAATGCGCATGCTTCGTCCCTAGGCCCAAGAAGATACCTGTTCTTGTATTATACCTTCCATCGAAAATACTTCTCCTTGCATTTAGCTCAATAGCTCATATAGCCTTCTATCGACGAACAAACTTTTTTTCATTAACCTCCAGCTGTTTGTTACTTCTCTTCGATATAATTTCAAAGACGCTTTTATTAAAAGTACAATCCCACTTTGTCGTCAAATTCCTTCCAAGCGGAGCGTCCCAAATACTCCGTTATAGGAAATATTCCTCGGGCCAACGGGACTTGAAGTTTCAATTCCTCGTCAAAAATTGTAAAAACTCAACTTACGATTCACATCAAACGTGACTGTTAAGTAAATAACTAAACTAAACTAAATATCACTTCAAAAACCCAATGAAAAGGCAATACCAACAAGCCTCTGCTAAAGTGGTCTTATTTAGTTACACAAACGGAGAGATACTGGTCTATCTCCTGCGTCTTGACTTCTCTAGAAATGATGAAAGCGGCGGCAGACTTTATTTTTGCTTGTGAATTTCTCAAAATGCGTACAGATTGAAATGGTTTTTTTTTTAAGTCTTCATGACACGAGAAGTGTCTGACCAACCAAGAACACCAGGCAGTTAAGGTTGGATCATCTGACAATGGGTGCTGCCAAATCATCCTTTTATGTTGGAGTTTCAGCTATTTTCTCTTTCGGTAGACCATGGTTCAGTTTAGGATGTACTTCAATAATGACCTCCTGTCGAGAGCAATCTTCGTCGGGTGTTAGTCGTTCTTTCCTGGGGAGTTTCCCTATACAATTTTCGTTATCTATCGATTTTGACGGCAGGCTTACTATCTGAGCTTGTGGCTCGCCCTGTATTGTGAGAGGGATGACTTTGTTTCTAGCAGCTCGCCTCCCCAATTTTTCATCTATATTTTCACTGCTTTTCTTTTGTTCAAACAGTTGATGAACAATCTGACCCATTCTTCCATTGCAGCAGTTGGAATTACGAACCCACTGGAAAAGCGGTGAGCAGGACGTAAGTTCGAATCTCTTGTCACCTCGTGCATTCCGATTTGGACAAATCTCTCTGGCTCGTTGCTCCTGTTTGATTTCTTGGAAAGCCGTTTTTCCGCAAGGATCATTAAGAAGCTGTTTCAGTGCGCAGCGAAACCTTCTGGTTCTGAAACAATAGATGATAGGATTGATCCCACTGGATATGAGTATGCTGGTGTGTACCAAGTGACCTCGCCAGGCAATATCAATGGAATAGAAATTGGTCCGAACCCAGGCTGCAATGAAGAGGGGCGGAATGTAACACAAAAGAAATGCAAAGACAATAACGATTATGATTTTGGCAGCTTGGATATCGTGTTGCAGTCTGGCCTCTGAGTGGAGTCGACGCAAGTTTAGTGGCTTTCTCTACAAATGAACAAAACCATTTGAAATATTTATAGAATGTAAATAGTAGAACTTCGGCCATTGAGTAATCATGTATAGAGCTAAAGGTAGGTCTAGTTCACGCCAAATTACAGTGCCAAGGAAGGGAATTTTCGACCTCTGCTAATACACAGTCTCCCGTTTGTGAAGAGCTACATTAGGTCAGCCGTGATTTAATTCCCCTGGGTTTGCAAGATAATTGTTAGGACGCTGTGTACGAACTGAAGTGAATTTGTTCGCCTACAAGCAATTTTACTCACATCAGCGTACTTGCTGAGTCAACCTTAATGTTTTTGTCTTCAAAAGGGCCGACCATTCTCAGTTTTCCTGAAGCACCTTATCAGAATCCCGGAGTCCTTGCATTTTATCGGGGTTATTTATCTCAGTGCAAATATAAATGAATTTCGATTCCTGTTAGAGGATGTGTATCTGCATTACTTTAGTAAAAGTTCAAGGAACCAAATTAAGACATGGCGGTTTATCACTTAATGTAGAAAATCATTCTAAAGCAAAGAAGACTCACCTGACGTTTCGTTTTTTGAATTGACCCGAGAATCATAGCACTAAGGACTACTGCAATGACCACGAACGCCGAGAAGATGACTGGCCCAATAGGTTTGCCTTTACCCAGAACTTCACTGCGATACTTTAAAACAGAAGCATCTTGTTGAAGGTCAACATCACGGCATTGTAAAGACATCAAAACAGCAAAGATAAAACAGGCCAGCCACTCAACAAGAACTATAATGATGGCTTTTTTATTCGTTTTCGATGTGAAATATTTTAAGTCAAATGTTATCGCCAGGAAAAAATTAACAAGCAGCACCAGCATGGAGACGACGTTTAGAAAGGTAAAGAGTGAGGATGAGGAAAGCGATATCATCGCTAAAGTTTTTCCTGTAAACCACTTTACGTTCAGGACTGCATAAAGCAAGTATATAGGTATGTTGATGAACGCGTTGAAAAAATCAGCCAAGGCCAGATTAGCAATCAGAATATTTGGAAAGGTGCGAAGATTCTTAAACCGAGCAATGATGACAAGAACAAGTCCATTACCAAGTACTGCAAATAAGGCCAGGAAGGACATAAAAACAAGCACCGAAATTGTCATGAACAAGGAATCTTCGACTTCCATGATATTTCTGGCGGTTCACCCACATTAAAAATTATTGAATGTTTTCAAAGAACAACACTGCATCGAAGGAGTCTATGCACAGCTGACTTTGAGGACTAGTCCACAAACATCGATAAAGTTGCTTTGCATATTCACCATATGATAACCTTGACAATTTTATACATTTTCAGCGGTTCCGAAAAAAAAACCTTACTTTTAAAGTGGGCAGAAGTTTTATTGATTCTCGTACGTTTGACCGACACTGCCGAATATATTTCAGGATACCATACTTTACGGTCCCCAGCGATGTTTCAACTGTATTCAACCTACCCTTCATTTTTCCATTTTACTTCAGCTGAATAAAACGGAAGCGGAAAATGTGCACGGCTTCTCTTTGATGTAGCGTAAAAAGAGGCGGTTGTATAACTTTTCATTTTCAACCTTCAAATGGCTAAAACTGTTTAAAATGGTAACCGACAATAATGAAAACAAGGCAGCAATAATAAACTCTTTTGGTGGGAATTTACCATTTTAATTCAGTCTCCTTTTTTGTGTTGTGTAAGTCTGTTAGGTAAATCCTACAGGATAAAAATTATATATTTTTGTCAACATGCAATCTTAAGCGCCCAAAAACCCGTGCCTGTAATGTTTTTAAGAAAAGAGAAAATTAATTTGAAAGTGATAATTTTAAGTTTTTTGTCCCCAGGAAAAAAGTATTGGTACCACAAAATGATGAGAAGGCCAAATTTTAACTATTACAGCCATACCTATTACGATCTCATTGAAAAGACCGAGATCCTTTATCTTTCATTTTGCCTCACTGGAGTTCAGTACTCAGGATTTCCTTTCCTGTGGTACGGTAGAGATTTATTTATATCCCATATCTAGTTGCCCCGGTTCAAAAGGTGGATATCGCTCTCCAGTGAATAAGTGTTTAGAAAACATAATAATGCTTTTCTAGATAGTGACCTATCCGCTGAATACGGTTTTTTACGCCTGATTTCCGTGCAAGGCGGGGGCTGCACACAGTGTAATGTAAACTACACAAATTAAAACTTCACAATGGGCTTAATTTGTCACATCAATAGTGAGGCAGTCGCAGCTGTAAGCGGCGCTGCAGTCATTCAGCTCGGTTGATAACGATTAATAGTGCTTCCGTTAACAGCATAAATATCTCCGACAATAATGATCTATTGACGGACTATATTATTAGGAGTCATAACAGCTGAAAGTTGAAAAAGGAAACCTATGATGAACACTTGTAATGAGTAACATCCTGAATTTTTATTTGTTCAGTTTTTACTAAACTCTTTTCTACGTTTCTTTAATTATCTCTGGCGATATGATAATAATTGCCTGTATGAATTTTAGAAAGAATTCTGAGGAGATGTTAATTGTAAATGAAATGAAATTGAAATGTTAATTTAGAGTGGCTTAAGGTGATGTTCCGGCTTTAAATAACAACTGTAAGTATAGCTGCATATGATCACAAACTGATTTTAACTTGATTTTTTTTTCTCTTAACTAGAAAGAATTACTTTTAGAATTATAATTTTCTGTTAAAGAAGGAGAAAAGTGAGAGATAGCAGTGTTGTATACTTAAAAGAGGCCTTAGATTATTATTTCAGTTTTATTTTTCATTTATTTTAGAATTTCTTCATTTATTATTTTTTTTTTTTACGGTTTTAAGGTCGGTACTTTTGATATTGCCTCTACACAACAAATCTTAAGCATGCAATTTAATCGATTCGTGCATACCTTAAAATCCAGCCGATTAGGAATGGGTTTGCTAAACTAAGTGAATTGCTTTTTCTTTACGTTTTTCATTGAATATTTCAGTTATTCTCTTTTTCGTATCACTCCTACAGTAGCACAGAAAATCTGACGCCCAACGAACACCTCAGCCGAGATCAAAATTAATGAGAAGTCTCTGTGTATGACTTTAGGAGAATTATCTCTTTTATTCGAGTTTTATCAAATCAAATTTCCAATTATAGAAAATATTAAGTAAATCTGTTCATGATATACCACGCAAAAGAAGTGCTAATTGATTATGCGCACTGATTAACTAGTTAGAAGCCGGGTGACAGGCATTTTTAAAAGGGTAACTACCGCCCGCCGTCCCCCGGTTAGCTCATTTGAAAGAACACCGGACTGCCGAGAGGGTGGTCGTTGGCTGAAACCCCGGCCGGACCATGAGATTATGCTGGCTGTGATTTGACACCTTGTCTCAGTTAAGATGATCGCGTCATTGTGGCGGTGACGTTAAGCCATTGGCCTTTTCTCCTCCATCCTTCTTTCATTAATCAAATCGAGGGGGGCGTAAAAGGACCAGATTTCTGTTGGAAAGGAGTATGGGAAGTTTCCCCGTTGGTGTGGTCTACCTTTCACGCACTGCGCATCATTCACATCATGGGCTATAGGCGGGTTACAGTATAACTTCATAAATGGACTGATAGCGGCTGCCACTGGGTTAGCGCCATTGCATGCTGACGTCCGAGCCTGCTGTTAATAATTTCCTCTAATCCACGACATTGCATTACATTACCACGTGGTAACGTATTTACCCTAGAGCTGGCGGTCATTCAGAATTGGGGAAACTCATGCACATGCAAACGCCAAATTCACCAAACGCCCATGTCACAAATGCTTTAACAAAACAGTCAATATAGAAGCAATGACCCGGCAGTGAACACGGTGCACAGTCATGCTCGATGCGGAAGCAATAACAGAATCCTTTTGCTTCCGACGCTGACCAGCGTTTTGACACGAAAGTCAAATGCCCGACTGGGTGAGCCTCACTTTGGTCAAATTCCATCCTGTAGGGACCAAAACTGTAGTCAAATCCCCGGGGTATGCCCGGTGGGATGGGCCGTTTTGGGATTGACTGGTACATTACCAAAAAGGATTTTTAGTATTCGCGGCTGTTGCTTTTTGGGAATGGGCATGCTTCGTCGCTATGCCCAAGAACAAACGTAGCCGTTTTTGAATACTTTCGATGGAGAATATTCAGTCCCCTTGCATACTCCTTAACTGAATACACCCTGCACTGTATCCCCTTTCTACCGTACAACAAACATTTTTCTCATTATAAACTCCATGAGCTTCTTACTTCTCTCCGATGTACTTTCAGAGAAGCTTTGAAAACAAATACCTTACCTTCTAGTGAAATTCCTATCCTTACATTCCCCTCGAAAAAGTACCCTTGCGGGCGGAACTTGCTCCTCGATAGTCCATTATAGGGAATATCCCTCTGGCCAATGGGACTTCAGTTGTTAGTCATGAAGTTTCAGTTCGTCTTAAAAAGTTGTAAAAACTCTAAATGGGACTTCAGTTGTTGGTCATCAAGTTTCAGTTCGTCTTAAAAAGTTGTAAAAACTCTACTTAAGATTCACCTCAAACGCGACTGTTAGGTCTACTACAAAACGAAACTAAATATCACTCCAAAGACCCAACGAAACGACAATAACAAAAGCCTTTGCTAAAGTGGTTTTATTTGGTTGCACCTTCGGAGAGATACTGGCCTATCGCCTGCGTCTTAAGTTCTCTAGAGATGATGTAATCGGCAGACTTAAGTTTGGCTTGCGAATTTCTCAGACTACAGATTGAAATTTTTTTTTTTCTGAAGTCTTCATGACACGAGCAGTGTTTTACCTGCCAAGAACACCAGGCGGCTAGATCATTCAGTAATAATGACAATGGGTGGTGCCAAATCATCTCTTGATGTTGAAGTTTCTGCTACCTTTTCCGTCAGTGGACCATGGTTACGTTTAGGACGTACCTGTACAATGACCTCCTGTCGTAAGTAATCTGCGTCGAGTGTTAGTCGTTCTCTTCTGGGGAATTTTACTGTATAGTTATCCATCGATTTTGACGGCGGGTTTACTGTGTGAGATTGTGGCTCGTTTTGTATTGTGAAAGGGATTACTTTATTTCTAGCAGCTTTCGCCCCAATTTTTTCGTCCTTATTTTCACTGCTCTTCTTTTGCTCAAACCGTTGTACAATCTGACCCATTTTTGTTGTGTAACACTTGGAATTACCAACCCACTGGAAAAACAGCGAGCAGGGCGTAAGTTCGAATCTCTCCTGGTCAGGCTCGCGCACGATTTTGTCACCTCGTGCGTTCCGATTTGGAATAATCTTTCTAGCTCGTTGCTCCTGTTTGATTTCCTGGAAATCCGTTTTTCCGCAAGGATTTTTAAGAAGCTGTTTCATTGCGCAGCGGAACCTTCTGGTTCTGAAACAATAGATGACAGGATTGATCCCACTAGATATGAGTATGCTGGTGCCTACTAAGGCCCGGTTCAGACGCCGCTCCACTCATGTGCCGAACCTAACTGAGTTTTGGTTTGACTTTGGAGCGGCATTGGCGCGACATCTGATTGAGACGGCGCACCGTGTGTCGAACCTAATCTTTATTTCATGTAGGGAGAAGAAAAATTATCATAATGTATGCATTTGATTCGGCACATGAGAAGAACGCCGTATGAATCACCTGCCGCTCCAATATCGAATAATGCGACAGACCCTGTCGATCTTAACTTTTTTGCCGCACCAAATTAAAACTGCCCTACCAAACTGATTCAGACGCCGCTCTTTTGCCGTACTTAATACCTCAGTTAGGTTCGGCACATGAGTGGAGCGGCGTCTGAACCGGGCCTAAGTGACCTCGCCAGGCAATATCAATGGAATAGAAATTGGACCGAACCCAGGCTGCCATGAAGAGGGGCGGAATATAACACAAAAGAAATGCAAAGACAATAATGATTATCATTTTTGCAGCTTGGATGTCCTGTTGTAGTCTGACCTTAGCGTGCCGAGTCGAGGCAAGTTTAGCCGCTTTCTCTAGAAATGAACAAAACCATTTTGAATATTAATAGGATAAACATGGTACAAATTCGGCAGTGTATAATGATAAACTAAGCTGAACATAGGTCTAGTTCACGCCAAATTAAAGTGCCAACGAAGATAATTTTCGACCTCTGCTAATACATAGTCTTCTGTTGGTGACTAGCTACATTAGATAAGCTGTGATTTACTTCCGCTTGGTTTCCAATCTTTTTTAGGGCGCTTTCAGTGAGAACTGAAGTTCTTCACCAACCAGCAAGTTTACTCATACCAGCGTATCAGTTGAGTCAGCCGTTTTGTCTTTAAAAGAGGTGATCATTTTCAGTTTTCCTAAAGCGCCTCATCGGAATCCCACAGTCCTTGGATTTTCAAAGATGTTACTGAATTTCGAGTCCTAGGAGGGGATGCGTATCTGCAATACTTTCGTAAAAGTTTAAGAAACTAAATTAAGACATGGAGTTTATCATTTAATGTAGAAAATCATTCTAAATCAAAAAAGAACTCACCTGACGTTTCATTTTTTGAATGGACCCAAAAATCATGGCACTAAGGACTACTGCAATGACCACGAACGCCGAGAAGATGACTGGCGCAATAGGTTTGCCTTTACCTATAACTTCACGGCGATACGTTACAACAGAGACATCTTGTTGAAGGTCGACATCACATTTAAAACACGACAAAACAGCAAAGATAAAACAGGCCAACCACTCAACAAGGACTATAATGATGGCTTTTTTATTCGTTTTCCAGGTGAAATATTTTAAGTCAAATGTTATGGCCGGAAACATATTTACGAGTAGCACCAACGTAACATGGAAACGACGTTTACCAAGATAAAGAGTAAGAACGAGGAAAGCGAGATAATCGCCAAAGTTTTTCCTGTAAACCAGTTAACCTTCAGGACCACGTAAAGCAACTACACGGGTGTGTTGATGATTGGGTTGAAAAAATCAGCCAACGCCAGATTAGCAATCAGAATGTTTGGAAAGGTACAAAGCTTTTTAAAGCGAGCAATGATACCAAGAACAAATTCCATTACCAAGTACTGCAAATACAGCCAGGGTGAGTGTAAAAACAAGCGCGCAAATTGTGATGAACAAGGAATCTTCGACTTCCATGATTTTTCTGGCGCGTCACCGCGTTAAAACCAAAAACAAGGAATGTTTTCAAAGAGCAACATCGCATTGAGGCACTATATATGCAGCTGACTTTGAGGACAAAGTCCACTTGAGTTAAGCGGAAAACATCGACAAAGTTGCTTTGCATATTCACCATATGATGAGCTTGACAATTTTTATACATTTTCACCAGTTCCAAAAAAGATGCGTAGTTTTGAAGTGAGAAGTTCTCGTATTTTTGCTCCACACTGCCCGATATACAATGTCAGCAAACCATGTACCGTGCCCATCGATGAGTTTCAAATGTATTCAAACTACTCTTCATATTTCTATTTTTAATACTTCATATTTAAAGCAAATAAAGGGAGATGTAAAGAATCAACCATAAGAGGACACAGAAAAAATCTGAGCCCCAGATGGGATTCGAACCCACGACCCTCCGTGTTCTAGATCGGATGCTCTAACCTCTGAGCTATTGAGGACTCGTTGGCGAGCAAGGGTCGTTTTTGTGGGTTGGACTTGCGAACCGCATCTCGCAGTCACACAGTCCATCACAAGCAACACATTAAGGCTTAACTGTATCACACAGTCACAGTAATAGTAAGCAATGTCTCACCCATGAAGGAGCCTCCAACCAACCAACCTATGCCACTGATATTAATATTTAAAGGAAATAAAGGGAGATGTAAAGAATCAACCATAAGAGGACACAGAAAAAATCTGAGCCCCAGATGGGATTCGAACCCACGACCCTCCGTGTTCTAGATCGGATGCTCTAACCTCTGAGCTATTGAGGACTCGTTGGCGAGCAAGGGTCGTTTTTGTGGGTTGGACTTGCGAACCGCATCTCGCAGTCACACAGTCCATCACAAGCAACACATTAAGGCTTAACTGTATCACACAGTCACAGTAATAGTAAGCAATGTCTCACCCATGAAGGAGCCTCCAACCAACCAACCTATGCCACTGATATTAATATTTAAAGGAAATAAAGGGAGATGTAAAGAATCAACCATAAGAGGACACAGAAAAAATCTGAGCCCCAGATGGGATTCGAACCCACGACCCTCCATGTTCTAGATCGGATGCTCTAACCTCTGAGCTACTGAGGACTCGCCAACGAGTCTTGGGTTCGAATCCCATCTGGGGCTCTGATTTTTTCTGTGTCCTCTTATGGTTGATTCTTTACATCTCCCTTTATTTCCTTTAAATATTAATATCAGTGGCATAGGTTGGTTTAATACTTCAGCCGATTAAAACGCTCAAGGAAAATAACCACTTCTCTTTGAAGCAGCGTAAAAAGCGGCAGTTGTATGACTTTTCATTACCAACCCTTCAAACGGCTAATTCTGTTTAAAATGGTCGTATTACCGACAACTATAATCAAAACAAGGCAACCATAATAATTACCTTTTTTGGCCGGAATTTACCATCTTAATTCAGTGTCCTTTTTTGGGGAATGTGAGTGCGTGTCTGGTAAATCAATCCTACAGAATAAAAGTTATATTTTTTGTCATAATGCAGTGGTATTAAGCGGCCATAAAACCGTGCATGTAATGTTTTTAAGAAACGAGAAAATTAATTTGAAAGTGATAATTTTAAGATTTGTATCCCCAGGTAAAAAAATTGTTGGTACCACAAAATAATGATAAGGCCAAGCTTTAACTATTATAACCGTACCTTTTACGATCTCATCAAAAAGACCGAGATTTTTTATCTTTGATTTTGCGTCACTGGGGTTCAGTACCAGACGTAGTTTAAATTACGTCTGACTTAAAAATCAGATTTCCTTTCTCTTGGTACGACAGAGATTTATATCCCATATCTAGTTTCCCAGTTCAAAAGTTGGATATCACTCTCCAGTGAATAAGTGTTTCGGAAACATAATAACGCTTTTCCAGATAGTGAATTTAATCTTTGAATAGTTTTTCAGTGCAATACCTGGGCGGCACACAGTAAAGTAAACTGCACAGATTTCACAAATGGGCTTTGTTTGTCACACGCGAGGCAGTCGGAGTCTTAAGGGGCACTGAAGTCATTCATCTCGATTGATATAAGGATAAATAGTGCTTCCATTAACGCTATACATATCTCCGTCGCTTATGATCTAATAACTGACTATATCATGATTCAGAGTCAAAGCAGCCGAAAGTTGAAAAAAGAAACCTAACACTTTCAATGCGTAACATCCTGCATTTTTATTGTTCAGTTTTCACCAAAATTTAATTATCTTTGACGTTATAATAATAATTGCCTGTATGAAACTTAAAGAATTCTGAGGAGATGTTAACTGGAAATGAAATGAGATTGAAATGTTAATTTAGAGTGGTAAACGGATTTGAACACTGTAGTTCTTTGCCGGCTTTTAGCTAGAAAGAGTTACTTTTAGAATTTTCATCTTCTGTTAAAGAAGGAGAAAAAGTGAGTGATAGCTGTGTTGTATACGTAAACGATGTCCGAGATTATCATTTTAGTTTTAATGACGGTTTTGAAGGTCGGTACTTTTGACATTGCCTCTACACAACAAATCTTAAAAATATAATTTAAATCCGACCAATCGGGCAGCGGTTTTTGCTTAACTAAGTAAATTTTTTTTTCTGTATGTTTTATGTTGAATTAATTTGAGTTATTCTCTATATAGTAGTTAAGCAATAGAAAACGTTTTCCCTGTTTGCATAGCCTGATATAAACACGAGAGGGGTTGGGAGAATTCGAGACGGTTATGCAAACCCGAGTGAAGTCGAGGGTTTGCATAACCGTCGAGAATTCTCCCAACGCCTCGAGTGTTTATATCAGGCTATGCAAACACAGGAAAAAAGTTTTCTATTGCTTTTACAAAATAACTTTCCCGAGAAAAAAACGCAAAACTCTTTGTATGGCTCTGATTAAAAGAGAAATTCTTACCAGTCGCAAAATCCTGTCCACGAAGTCTTGCACGCGTAATCAGTTCTTGTTTTGCAAAAAGATGCTTTGCAAAATACGGATTTTTCCCGCTTAAAACGGTCAGCTTAAGCGAAGAAAAATGTACACACCTTCTTTGTAACGATTTTCCAAGTTTCAGCCGACGAAGGAATGGGTAAATAAAGTAAACTTTTTGAGTTTTGAACTCGAAAACTTTTTCAAATTTGTGCTTGCGTGATTTGCGCGCGAAAAACCAAACAACTTGACGCCACAACCATGTTTACATACTCTCATGCAAACACTGCTCTCGGCCAATCAGAGCGCGCGTACTATCTTAGTTATTTTATAA
>CALNXI010000105.1:230569-297527 GCA_942486025.1 Porites evermanni | reverse complement strand
CCCCCCCCCCCCCCCCCCCCAGGCGATAAATAATGACCGGTCCCCAAGAACAAAAGTCTCTATGAAACTGTAGCTTTCTTGGTCATCTCTTCCTTGACTGCGAATATTCCGTCCCTTCTCTCTATAGGCTGCCCCTACATTCCTGAAGATGACGCAATCTATATAAAACCATGCACTTGTGATTTTCCCGGGGGCACGCATAGTTTTTCAAGTCCACCCTACCACGTACCGTCTCCTAAATCATTTATCCGATCGAAAGTGACTTCTATAAGATTTCTGTCAGTGTGTCGAGGTAAACATTAGTCGTAAAGCCGAGTTCTGCAGCCATGATCCCGGCCTTCGAGTGTATACGTGTGGAAAAATCGGAGTAAACACTGCACTTTTGTTTGAGATTTAATTCCCTTTTTTGAAAGACTTTGTTTTTTTTTCCTATTTTTTTTCCTATATGCCGCTAGCACCAGCTGGGAGGAGGTGCTCAAAATGTTTTTCTAAAGAGATACTCCGCGCAGCCGTGGGTCATTAGCCCTTAACTGTTACGAGCCGATTCTGACCAATTTTCTTACGTCTGTTTCAGTCGATTTTTAAACAAACTTGAAAGACCGAGACATATACTTCATATATGTTACACTAAGTGCCAAAAATTCATCTACGGCAGGTTTTAACGGTGCTCTGGATCCTAACACGGACGGACTCTCGGCTAAGCAAATAGGTTTTTTAGTACTTCCGCGGCTGTTACTTTTCGGGGATGCGCATTCTTCGTCCCGCAGCCCAAACCTTAGCCTTTTTCATCGAAAATATTTAGTCCCCATGCATATACTTCAACTGAATACACTTTTCACTGAATCCCCTTCCTATCGTCCAACGAACGTTTTTGTCATTAACCTACAGCTGGTTGTTGCTTCTCTCCGATGTAATTTCAAAGAAGCTTTAAAAATAAATGCCTTTCTTTCTCGTGCCTTTATCCACCTTTACTCTGAAAAGGTACTCCTTTCGGGCGGAACTTCCTCGATAGTCCATTATAGGGAATATCCCTCGGGCCAGCGGGACTTGGTCATGAAGTTTCAATTCCTTAATGGCCCTTGGTCAGGTAAATTTCAAAACTAAACTACTTTTATACTTATTGGTACTTAATTTCGCGAGTATCTAATTTCGTGATGTTAGCGAGAGAGTATTTCGCGGGGTTTTATTTTTGATTCAGTCTTGAAGTTTGGACATAATAATTTCCAGACGAAGAAAACCTGGTCTCATGCTTGTGCTTTGAATTAGCTTTAGTGAAGAAATCACTAACGTCACATTCAAGCAAGTATGAAAGGCTTCAAATTGCTAGTTAAAATGGAAAAGCAATGCGTGAAAGCTTTACAATTAACGTTATTTCACTAACTGAAGATACAAAACGGAGCTTACCAGTATAACCAGTTAGCAAGATATATTGTCGATACATATCCTATACATGTTGTTGCTATTTCAAGTTAATATATTTTTTCTGTAATTTGAATTTTCTATATGAGCGTCGTAGGATTTATTTTCGCGAAATTACTGAGTACCAATAAGGCAAATATCACTTCAAAAACTCAATGAAACAACAGTAACAAAAGTCTTTGCTAAAGTGGTTTTATTTGGTTCAGCAAATGGCGAGATACTGGTGTACCTCCTGCCTCTTAACTTTTCTAGAAATGATGTAAACAGACTCAATTTCTGGCCGTGAATTTCTCAGACTACAGATTGAACTGTTTTCTCTGTAGTCCTCATGACATGATCAGAAATTTATCTGTATAGAACATCAGAAGTAATTATAATGGATCTAAGAGGCACATCGCACGAGAATAATTGGCTATAGTCCTTTCCCGCATTCCGCTTCAGTGAGAAAACATAGAGAAATCAGATCGAGGCTCCTCGGGTGAATAGGCCTTTTGCAGCTAGCCATTCAGGTGGTACAAACCGCAATGCTAGAGAGCAAAAATCGCAGTGAGACAAGACAAATAAGGGCATACATAATTCTAAATGGTAATTTCCTTTGTTTGTCTTGTCCCAGTGCGACTTTTGCTCTCCAGCATGGCGGTTTTGTACCACGTGGTTAGCTGTAAAGGGCCTATTTTCATAAGAAATGTTGTATTTTGTCCACCCGAGCCTCGCGTTAGTACCTTTGTTTACGGGAATGCGGAAAAGGTCTATTTTCTTATTTTCTAGTAAACATAACACAAATTGGACTCTACCGTAACACGGTTTTCTCATCCTACACGTGATTGACACAGGTTCATGCCTACAATTTCATCAAACATCAGGATTCATGTTTTCCCGAAGTCATCATTACATAAACACTGACTCGATATCACGTTTTTGAACTTCTGATTCATCTATAAGCTTCTATGTCACCAAACAAGTTTTGTAACCTCTGTCATAGAGGGACCCTACACCTCAAGAAACACCACCACCACCACCAACCAACACCACTTTACGGAACTATTATTATATCTTCGCTTGCTTCAAACATATTACACTTTCAAACTGAGCACGATTACTAATTTCAGCAGTATCGATGAATAAAAAAACTACTGGAAAGGACTATAATATTTTAAATCTTAGCATTTTGGGTAGACGTTAGAGGGAATTTAGTTCAACTGAAGTTTTAGATATCCTCAGCTAACTTTACATTCAAGTAGTTTCCAGGCTATTCCAGTAACTGCTGGAAGGCACCTTTGAAGGTATCAGCGGTCTGGGGCCCGACAAAAGACAATAGATTTGAAGGTTTCCCTTTTATACAGATGTCATAGTGGGGGACAAAAGTGTGACCAGCCTTTCGTTCTTCTGCGTCTGTTTCTTTCACTTGCGCTGTTACAGAAGGGTTTGAGATGTGCCTAAAAAAATCAACATCAAAACAAAACTTTCATGATTCTACGTGCATTTTTTCCATAACTTTGTTGATTCTATTTATTAAGAATCAGTTTCATGGTGCACAGAAAACAAGAGTGAACCTTGAATACAATAATAAAAGGCTTAAAGATGTAAAGAATTTTTTCCACAGGTTTTAAGGGTTCTTTACCTGATTTTTCTTTATAAGCCTGGTCCCAGTTGTTCAAAAGGTGGATAGCGCTATCCACCGGAAAAATCTCTATCCACTGGAAAGTGCAATTGGTTCCCTAATACTTATCCACTGGATAGTGATATATCCGGTGGATAGCGCTATCCACCGGATAAATCTCCATCCACTGGAAAGTGCAATTGGTTTTCTAATACTTATCCACTGGATAGTGATATATCCGGTGGATAGCGTTATCCACCGGATAAATCTCTATCCACTGGATAGTGCAATTGGTTCCCTAATACTTATCCACTGGATAGTGATTTATCCGGTTGATAGCGATATCTAGCTTTTGACCAACTGGGGCCTGAACTTTTGCTTAGTTTGTCATTCCTGTTATTTTCGCGATATTTATCAGGATATTTTTTGTCGCAATAAAATTTCTTGTTACTTTTGCGATTTTTGAAGACTTCTTTCGATTTCTGTGAACAGTTTTTATTAAACATATGCTTTTGCAAAAATTGCGACAGATTTTTGCTACAGCTTGCGGTCCTTGTTGAATTTGTTATTCTTGTTTTATTTGCTTTTTTCTCTATACATTTGTGATAGCAGTCCCCTTCAAATCCTTTTTGCCAAAATAGCGAAAACAATTTGCTGGCCAATTTTTGCTAGTCCGTTCAATCCTGGACATAAGTGCCATCGTGAGCGGATAATTGCAGGTCACATTTATTGGTCACAAACTTTGTGCAACAATCAAGTTTAATCCTTCCTTTGCTATGGCCCTTTTATATGATTTTTGTTTACGTTCAACAATTTGTAAACCAGGCAATAACCTTTCTTTTTTTTCTCGAATGCTTATTCGAGCTTATATCATTTCAATTAAGTTGAAAATTTATTGCCATTTATTGAATGTCCTTATCTTTAGTATGTAAAAATCTTTATTGACCACACAAAAATTAAGACGTTTGTTTATTATTATTTCTGCAATGATTACACATTTAATATATCAACTGAAATCTTGACGCTAACTAAAATTTATTTCCTGATGATGGAGAGCAAAAGGTGTATATGTGAGGAGTTACCTTACTGCCTCTTCAGGATCAAGGCCACACTTCGAGGCGATTTCTTTTAGAGTCTCCACCGAGTCAATTCTCTTGTCATCAACATAATAAGCCTTATACAGCTGTTTAACTGTTTGGACTTGTTTACCAACTGTAGTGGCATAGTCAACCAGGCAGTATGCTTTTGTTGGAGGAACCTTATACTTAGGGAGCTTGAATTCAATACCCTGAAAGAATTGTTAATTAATTGAATCAGAAGTTTTGACGAAGCAAGGAGTCCATGATGATGAATGGTTTAAAAAATATAATTTCAAGCTTCTACCTATTAAAGCCATATTTGGTTCAAATGTAGATATATTTTATATTTTACGCAATTTCCAACACTTCACTTCAGTTTGGAGACCAATGATGGCTCAGTGGTGAGGCCACTCTCTGCCGGATAAGAGACCCTCATGCTCAATCCCAAAGGTGGAACCGTATACATTGTACATCTACAACTGTATAGATTGAGTTTATTGCTGGTTCTGCCTCTTGCTCTAAGAAGTTTACAACTCTGGGTACTCCGGTTTTCCACTCAAATGAAAACTAACATTTCTTAACCCTTTAAGCACCAATATCCAAAATCTCCAAACTTACTGTATCTCAATACATTTCCTTATTAAAAGGAGTAATCCCACTTTTAGTCAAGAAAATGTGATAAAACAATTATTCTTTTATCATTTTTCTCAACTAGTGACATTAGTCCTTTTCATAAGGGAATTTATTGAGATTAGAGTGGAGATTTTGGATATCAGAAATGCTAGTGATCATAGCAGGGAGACGGTAAGGCTTCTGTAGCATTTTTGCTATATTGTTTTCAATATTGACGACAATAATAGGGAGCTTAAGCAACTGCAACAACGACCACAATGCCACCTTCAGAAAACAATTGGTTTTATCAGCAAAACAACAGCTCTGCACATGCATCACGCTTTTTAGTACAGTTCATTGACGTCCACTACACGACTACAACATGAAACCTCCTAATGCAACGTTTAATGGAGGACGTGGACATACGACAACGAATTCTCACTTCTCTTTTTGAACCTGGATAAAGTCCTTAAGAATTCAAGTCCAGGAAAAGTCCCAGGTGCATTTGACATATTGAGCGAGTCCAAATAGACGCGATTAAGTTTGAAAGAATAGGAACATTATCACTGCCGTCGTTTTTGTCATTGCTTTAAAGGTCCATTTTTTGTCATGTAAGTCATTGTAAGTGAATTTTGATGTTCTATATATACTTCATATAAGACTATAATGTCCTAAGCCACACCCATATTTATTATTTGGGCACCAATTCAGATTGTGGTTATGTCGAGGGTGGGGGTGATTGATGTGTGGGGGGAGGGTATTGCAAGAGAGTAAAAAAGGTCTTCAGATTTTAGATCTCGAGGGGTTCGCATCTTTGTGTTCTTCCAGTCATATGCAGCTGAAGCATAAATGGGTTAAAAGGTTTTTCAGCCACCTTCTTGCTTTAACTGTTGCTCCAATCTCCTCTTAGAAGTTGTTTATTACACAGTTACAATAATTGTTAATTGTGTCAGTAGTTTTCGCTAGAAAACCACCTTGGAATCAGTCTTTTCAAAGACCACAAGGTCCACATCGATTGTTTTTATTTCTGGATTTAAGCCTCATTTTACCAGAATCAACCACCTGAGGCATTTTTCCATATTGACAGGATGAAAGTTTGGAAACAAAACGAGCAAGTCAAGCCATAATTCCAACTGACAAAATTTACATACCAAGTTAGCCATGTACTTTGGTGTCTCTTCCATGTACTTTTTTGCCTTATCTGCACCAAATTTCTCGGTGAAGTAATCCTCCAAAAGCACTCCTTCCTCTGGAAGGCTGAGGTTTAGATATTTGGGCCTGTAAATGATCTCAAAAGAAGCATCACTGGAAAATGCATTCATGGCTTCCTCCAGTGCATGGTCTCCTTCGTAACACCTATTTATACACAAAAAAACAAACAAGAATGAACCGCCATTGACACAAGAAAAAACTTATTATAATTAATCAGTTGAGCTGTATAAAGGAATCACAACATAGCAGGAGCATAGCATGAGATTTGGAAGGTGTATGCACAGAAAGAAAACTTAGAGCACTGATGGACTTTTCCTTGTGTTTTCCCCAGGACATTTTCAGTAAATAAATATGAAGGAAAAGGCTGCAAGGGGGCAGGGAAGGGCACATTTTTTCATTTTTCACCCCACTATAATGTTTCTTGCCATCCTTTTACAGAATAATAAAAGAATACAGGAAATTAATACCAACACAAGACACCAGTAAACTGCAAAGTTAGCAGTCATCCTGATTTGATCATAAAAATGCTTTCAGAAATTTTTTTTCCAGATTTCAGCTGTATGCACAAGCTACAGGTGTATGTACAACTTGTACATATATGGACGCTAGGCTCCTATGCAGACAGTGGTTACCAGTGTAGGGGTAGGGTAACAAAGTAGGCTCCTCCCCTCTCCCCACTTAACTCTTTCAGCCTACAATGACACTTAAAGCCTGCGAAAACGTTCCCGGCGGCGAAGAGCGAGGAGAAACGCATGTTTTTCGCAGGCTATGACACTTACACCTTAGATCATACTTTCTACCCTCCCCTGCCAGTCAGCCAGAAATGCATGACAGCTACAAACAGGCAATACTAACAATACTTAAATTACTCATATAAACACTTGCTCATCAGAAATATTTGAACTCAGCAAATTGAAGGAAATTGATGAAAGGATTCTCAAAGTTTCTGTTTGCCATCCAAATCAAGGGGTAGATCTTGAATAGTAGGGTGTTATATTAAAACATACACATCCATAAGCCTGTGCACAGAAATCCCTAACTGACAAGCTTAGATGAACTATTATCGAAACATTTTGGAGCAATTGCAGATGCCGTAGCCTGCGTAGCAGGCGCTTGGAAGTAACGGCGTATGTTAAGTTCGATGCTTAGATTACAATATTAGTGAAAACAACAGCCACAAGAACAAACATTGGCTTAACTACAGAATAAAGCAAACATTTTATCGAACTTGGGAATCTGGAAGGTTTTCGGTCGTGAGTTAAGGAAAAGAGTTATTCAAGCGAAGCCAGAAATAGGCTGAGTCACGAACGTATGCGGACACACACAATCACTTGATGATAATACTCACTGTGGTCACAACGGATCCCATGTATTTTTAATCAGTACAGTTGGTTTACATTCTCCGTTTTCCACCTCCATATTTAAAAGCTAGCAGTCCAGGGAACTTTCGTTACTGAAGGAACGAAAAGACCAAATGACCAAGCGTGACGATTCAACGTGTGGAAGAGCTGTCGAAATACCCTTCATGTAACTATAAACAAATTATACCTTTATGGCGTGTGCGGGTTTATACCAACCTCGTCCCTAGGGCTTTTCCCTTAAAAAATGGGTGGGACGGGAAAAGGCAGGGTCACGTGTCCCCTCGTACACCCTAAAAACCTGGGTGTAATAAATTAGCGCTACGTGAAAAGCTAAAATTATGCGTAATCTCACCGCGCGCGATCTTGGGCGGCCTTTTATATCTCTTGACGATTAACGAAAAGTTTTACTTCCTTTATAGAGCGATATAAATGACAAACAAGCTATCGTACATGCATAAAGTTTGTACCGGAAAAGTTCGTTTTCGCGACTTCTTTTGATATTTTATTTTATTTCTTGCGAAGTAGACCGCCATACACAACCTAGTTCCATTCACCTTAACTCTCAGCCATATCATCATAGCGATACGCGTTGGTTTAGACTTATCTTGTATGACTGTATTTTTAAAAAATTCATTGACCTCTGCGAGACTTGACCGAAACCGGAAACCGCGCATGAATAGTCCCTGGCACCCACGGTATCAAATGACTTGTAACAAACAAAGACTTGGGTCCATTTAAAATTGACATAGCTGTAGTTGATTCCAATCGATCGGTCAATCTTCCCTTTAATATAAGGAAAATCCTTTGTACTTATCCTCGGAAGAGAAAATATATAAGAGATCTTCAAATGTTTCAGATCGGCGACCTGTCATCGTTCCTGGCTGGAGGGCTGACTTGCGTCCGGCGCGGAGATTTGTTTGTTTCATGGTCGGGTTAGAAGACCAGATTCCTTAAAGCATTTTGATGAACAATTCTATTTCAATTAAGTTCAATTTGTTTAAATTCACTGCAGATCCTAGAGGCAAAGGCCCGCATTTTTGTTTGACATTGGACAAAATCACTTTCCGCTTGATGATCGTATAGTAATTCCACAGTCGCGATGAATTTCAGTCGAAGTACTACTCGATAACAGCTTGTCTCAATTCTGAAGCATTTGACATATTTTGTACGTGACAACGTAGAGCCGGTACGCCCTTTCATAAACTTATAGCATTTGAATAATACGCAATTAAATGGATCTTAAGCTTTTGAATCGCACAGACGCGAAAATATTGACATACAGTTCGCGATATTATTATTTTCCATTGTTATTTTCCATAATTAAAGTAGTAGTAGTAGTAGTAGTATCATTATTATTATTATTATTATTATTATTATTATTATTATTATTATTCATGAGATCATAAACCAAAGCTGCCCCAAGATAGATCCCTGAGTAACCCCAATGGAGACAGGTTTTTTTGTCGGATATTGTGTTATCGCAGCAATTGTCCTGGCTTCTGTTTGCAACGAAGAACCAGTCTCTTGCGGCATCTTCTACACCAAAAGCAGACAAATTACCAAACCAGTGTCCATAGCGCAAAATAATCTGATTAGTGTAGTATGCAGATGCAGTGACAGTAGAAAATTTGGGTTTGAACCCGAATTACGTGGGTGTGATTAAAAAAGGATAAGAGCTGTGCTGGACTAATCGGAAAAGAAAAGCCCTGGTAACGAGGATGAAAGAAAAATATATTGAAGCTTTTTCAAAAAGACGACATTCAAATCCTAATGTTTTATGCAATACAAAATTGAACGTTAACAGTAAGACAGGAAATATCAGACAAAGTCACTTTTGTTTTTGCTGTTCTGTTATTTATGTTTAATTTTACGGGAAAAAGTTGCTCTTGCATTAGAAGGGCAGAACTTCTTCACCTGAAGGCCATAAGGAATCTTCTTGGCCAACTTTCTTCCGATTTCAATACAGAAAGAGTTAAAAGCTGTTGAAATTGATCGGACTGATGTATTATAACAAAATTCTGTTTCACCGCTCGCACGCGCTTTTTTTTATCCTAAATACGGGCTGTTTTGCAGTCTACGATTTCAGTTACTTTCTGCCTTACATTTGTCAATTTAATGGTACAGTAAAACGGGCAATAGAAAACGTGCAACTTGTTTTGCGACTTTGCTGCAAAACGAGCGAGTTGAATAGCGATGTTGCGCGTTCTCAGGTTCTACCAGCCACAAAAACAAACCTTGCAACTTTATTTGTTGCAAGACAGGTTCGAACGTGGGTGGTTAAACACGCAACATCGCTATTCAACTCGTTTTGCAGCAATGTTGCATGCAATACAAGTAGCACGTCGTTGCCTGTTTTACCGTACCTTAAGTCCATGAGAGAATTTGTCGGTGATTTCTATAGTTTGCCGCCAATTCATATGATCCATTTGCATTGCTCGCTGGAATTTTACCCTAGCAGCGCCATAGAAGTGTCAAGTCTGTTCTGGGATAGACGTGTTAGGCTGTTCAGGTTAGGAAGAAAAATCGCGGCATGTAAAGAGTAGTACAGCATATTTTTAAGATTTTTTTGTTCATCCAATCGGTTGAATACTAACAATTCTATTTTTACGAAAACCACAGCTCTCACTAACATGATATAGTTGCATTGCAATTTATTTCCATTTCCTTGTTTACACAGAGGCCATCCTACAAAAGACTTACAAACAGCTGGTCAAAATCTTGTGACTAAGTTATCAAACCATCAGATCTTAGAGTTAAAACAAGATAATTGATTCTAAGATCATCATAAAGCCACAAAAGATTCTTTCAAGATGAGCCAACAACAGAAAATGGCATTTTGGGAAAGTTTGAAATGTTTCCAAACTTTAGTATAAGAAATAAAAAGTTTACAACTCTACTCCACATGCATTTAAATACAAATTTGTAAATCAGCTAGGTAAACTTAACTAACCCATTTTGATCCTATCAGCTGCCCACGCCGCCTAGACGAGTTGGCAGGTTGTCAAATATGAAAGTCGCTCTTAACAGTTTAGACAATAATGAAAATACAATATAAGAACATAAGTGTACTTTTCCCGTACAAATAAATATTTTGAGGTTTGTAAATATGCACATTCCCAGCTATTCTTTTCTATTGCATTTGTTCTAGTGCTGTTATAGTGCCCTCTATTATGGAAATCGGTGCTTTGTTTGAGATGTTCTGCCCTTGCTTACAAGCAAAAGAATGCACTCCTCGTCACTTGCAAAAGTGACTAAGATTACAGTGTCCTGGAAGTATTTTTTGTGAGACTGATGGAGATTTCATATCTACCTATAGTTAAGTAAATGAACTGTGCACCTAGTAAAGGAAAGGTACAGAATGTAGATAAAGGATACCTGGAAAACGGTGCGATAGCTATAAATGTAACTCCAATTTAACATCTTCTAAATCATGTTTTTAAAACAAAATTTGGTGTTTCATTCGATTTTGCCACACATGAAAGCCGTAACTCTTGCTTGAAGAAGGGGGTCCTTAGAGGAAGAGAAACGGTTGCCTCCCCATATTGATTAAAAAAAAGAACATTTTATCGAGCCACCCAATTTGGAGGACAGGGTAGGGATGATTGGAAAACTGCGCATGACTCAAGAAAATTTTTAACCACGCCCCTAATTAATGCTTTCAAATCAAATGTAATATACTTGCTATTAAAGTTGATTCAATATTTCAGAAAAAGTTTGCAAACTGCAGGGCTGTGCTCTAGCAGTGCCCGGTGGTCCCTGGGACATCACTTTGTCTCTTTGGCAACTTGGAAATCTCAGTTTTTGCATAGAAATCACATTCAGCTGGAGGCCATACATCTTGCAGGTTCAGAGAATTGGGTTGCCTAGCGTTCCTTATTTTGTAGAGAACAGTCTTGCCACTACTACTTGAGGCCCTAATAGTATTTCTAACAGCGATATAATGTAATGTAAAATAAAAAAAGAAAGCTTGAGCCTAAACACTAGACTTGACTTGTGACAACAGACGCTGGAAGATGCTTTTAAATGTATCAGGTGGCTGTGCACCAGAAAATGCGGCAACTTGCTCAGCTTGTCCCTTTAGACGGATGTTAAAGTAAGGAACTCCATTAATTCCTTCATCACGGGCTTCCATAGCTTCTTCTCGTATTCGTGAAACAGAATCCTTCATGTGTCTAAAAACAATTATACAAGGGCTGTCAGTGATAACTAGGTATAGCCCAAGTCTACGTAATTGCTGCAGTCAGCACTTAAGTCTACATGTATCTCCAGGGGCGTAGCCAGGGGAGGGTTCCAGGGGTTCCGGAACCCCCCATTTGAGCTATCACCATGTTTATAATTTCAAGAGGAAACATTTATCGGAACCTCCTTTCGGAATTCCGCGGGAAGAGATCTTCGCTTCTGAAGAACAAGAAAAGAAAATTAATCTAAAAAGACATCACATGCTATATCTAGGGTCCCCCAGTCGTCAAAAAAAAATATTCGGGCAAAACTGGTCCACCTTTCGGGCCCTACAGAAACGTAAATAAAATTTGTACCTCAATGTCTTAACTTATCTGCTGCGATCCCATATCGCCTAATTTTTGTCACTACGAAACGAAAGCTGACTTGAATTCACAGCAATTAAAACAGTTTGGTTTGCCTCTCAGAACGCTGGAAATCGTATTTCCGATGACTTACATTTCAAAATTTCTCGAGGGGGGGGGAGGCATGCCCCAGGACCCCTGTAACAAAGAGCGTCTCCCGCGCTCGGTTGTCAATCGGGCCTGCAAAACTACATTAGGAACCCCCCTATGCAAAAGGGCCATCCTCGGAGACCCAGGGGCAGATAGCGGGGGCGAGAGAAAGTCTAAACGGGCGGAAATATGGCACGAAGAAAAGTAAAAAACGGCGAGCAGAGCCCCTGGGGACAATGTCCTACCACACTAGTTCCAAACGGTCACCGCCGTTCTGACTTCTGATTGGTGCCAGAAAACTTGTGCCAATCAGAAGTCAGAACGGCGACGACCATTTGGAACTTGTCTGGTAAGACATTGTCCCCAGGGGCTCTTCTCTCCGTTCTTTACTTTAGACTTTCCCTCGCCCTCACTATCTGCCCCTGCGTCTCCGAGGATGCAAAAAGGCTGGCTACACCCCTGATCTCTACATCAAATATTAGGAGTTCCACATAACAGGCAACAAAAACAAAGAAAGAGGGAGTTATGACTAGACTGTGTGATCTGTGACTTTTAAGTAGTTGCTTAACTTATAGTTCTGGGTTTTTTTAGGGATAGATACTATTTTTAATGGACAATCCCAATGACATTTCTTTCTATTTTGCATGCTAATGGTTCTTTTCTGTGAGAACTTCCTTAAGTTAAGAGCAACAATAACTTTCACTCTCAACATAGAAAAGTTTGGTGTTGAACTTAACAAAACAATCAATGAGAGAATTACATTGTACTATGAGACTGCAAAAACCATATTTAGCACTTTTGGTCATAATGCATAATTTACATCCTGCAATATATCAGGTATGAATCACATTTTTAAATGTAAATGCATAATCTTGTTTTGTGCTAGACTCAGATATTAAGCTGGTAAGAGTGCCCCACTGTCTGAAAAAAAGCAATACCTCAGTTTTGGTCTCATGGGTGATTCCAGAAAATATTCATACCATACCACAGCCAGCTTTTTGGAAATCAGAAGGCATGGGAGTTAACAATTATTGAGTTCCGAGGGCATGGGGGATAATGCAGTTTGGAAATTCCAAAGGCAAGGGGGGTTAAAATAATGGAAGCCAATTCCATGGTATGGTAACGATATTTTCTTAAATCATCCAATTGGGATCGAGCTCCATCCCTACATCCACCACTGGCAGTGGACTTGGATAATTAATGAGGTGAGGTCATGAAAATTTGCATACTCGTCAACAAATAGTAAAACGCAGCAAGAATATTATGAAGAAGGAGTATATTGTTTACTTTTCCATGGCGTCCAGGTTAAGACCAGTATCCACAGCAACCTTGGCAAGAACATCAGTAGAGTTGATATCTCTAGCCTCCTCAAAGTAAGCTTTAAACAGGTTTTCAGCAAGTTGATCTTGTTTACCCTCAGACTTGGCATAGTCCAACATACAGTGAGATTTCAAAGTGTTAACTATCAGCCGATTGGGGTTGAAGTTTATGCCCTGAAATGGGGATGAAAGTTGCTGTCAACATGTACATGTATGTTTTTATTTTATAAAAATGTACTAAAAGTAACCTAAGCAGGGCTCAAATAATATTATTGTCAGACAGTTGGCATACATGAAAACTAGGCCAAATAAATTTTTGCCTGGTCTAGCCCTGTTTGTTGTAAGTTAATTGAGCAACTTGCTGGTTAATTCAATCATTGAGAAAAGGCATCTTGTCTAAAACAGAGAACTCATTTGAAAAGAATGTCTCGAACAGGGTCAAAGTATAAGGGCCTCCATGGCATCATCCCACCCTACTAAATTAATAAGGATTTTAGAGTCCCAGCCACAAATCATCACTACCCAGGAAAATTCTTCAAGTACTCCCTCAAACCAGCAAGTACACTGTAGTACAGTCATGAACTATAAATTATATCAATTACAATTGTACATGTAATTACCACATTCATGCCAGCTCTTGACAATGGACTTGTTCCTTCTTTGGCTTGAGCTGCAACCCTCGGTCCATATTTGCGTGTCAGGTATTGATCAAGAGGCACTCCAGTGTCTGGAGTAGTAGGATTTAAGAAGAATGGTTTCCATGTTACTTCAAAATGCAGGTTGCTAGAAAACGCCTTCATGGCTTCTTCCAGATGGCGTTTTCCAACGAAACACCTAAATTGAGAAATAAAGGTAAACCACCTTATCTTGAGAACAAGATCTATAATTTGAGAAAATGTCATCATTCCTAGCTTCGTTCCATGCCCATAGATCCTATCCATGTAACTGCAGTACAGTATACTCTATCATTTTTATTTTAACTGTTCAAAAAACATTCAAGAAAGATAGATTAAATATTATTATAATAATAATTATATAGAGGATATTACACGGTGGCGAGAAGATATGAATTTTATGTTCGAGTGGCAAGAACAATATCTCACGAGTGAGCGAAGCGAACGAGTGAGATATTGTTCTTGCCACGAGAACATAAAATTCACATCTTCGAGCCAACATGCAATGTTCTTTTTATTATATGGAGAAACCAATTCAACAAAAGCAAAAGGCGGGAATCGTGACGTCATTGAACGATACGACACTCACAAAGGTGACATACGGAAAATACGCCACTCGGGTCCCGGATGAAGTGGCGTATGGAATCTACGAGTGGTTTAGTTCCCAGTAAAACACTCTCCTCCATATAATAAATTAAATATTATTATTCATTCAAAATATTTCCCCAATTCTGATTGGCTAAAAGCACACGCATAATTCACCATAACCAGCTACTGATGACCAAATTTGGAAGAATTTTGCAATCAATCAACTGGACGTCAAAAATACAGCTTTCTTTCAGGTTAATGCACCATTATCCAAGAAAGCCTGGGACAAGGTTGAGTTGTTTTGGTTGTGAAAACAAAAATGGCGGACATTTCACTCGTTTCAAGAGTAAGAACTAGGCTAAATAATAGCTAAAAGCATGGCGAGGACAGCAAGAAGACAACTCGAAGGGCAACATCTGCTATTTGGAAAATATTTGCAGAGCTTAACAACCCTAAACATGCACTATCTCTATCAAAGATGAACTTAACATTGATGGAGGTAAGCATGTTTTAGCTATGTTTTTGAACAAGGAATTATTTTGAATGAATAATAAAACAATAATATTGAATTCGGCTTTCGTATCATATTATACAACTATCCCCCCAAGGGGAGGTGAATAGTTGTTTTAGTATAAATTTACCAAATCAGTCGAATAAAAATGAAGAAAATAACTTTTTGTAAATTAAAAACATCACTTAGCAGGAACTTTCTTTACAATATACAATTTACTTTGTTTACAATAAACACCGACAATACAATACAATACTTTTCTATTAATTCTCCCCGAGGTGTTCAGAATTAATTTACACAAGGTTCGTCGCTTTTCTGATATTTCTTTGTACGATTGCTTCATTTATCACTAAAATTCTGTCTTCCGAAAATGTCTTGAAACGAGATGCCATCTTGGTTCCCATCGCAAATAGTGCAAATAGTGTCAAGGATAGTCCTTGTTACGGGAGCCAATCAAAATGCGTGAGAATTACTATTCACTGATTTGGTAAATACTAAGAGGAATTATGGAGATCTCTTAGGGTGTTATCCGCCTCAGCCTACAGCCTCGATAGATAACACCCTCCTCAATCTCCATAATTCTTCATAAGATACTCAGCCTAATTCATTAATTGTTACATAATGGTATTATGATGAAGATGATGATGATGATGATGATGATGATGAGTGCATTCCATTGGGATGATCCAGATCAGGATCAGTGCTCTGAGATCATTTGGATCATAGCACATCAAAGAAAGCAACAAATCCACCCTGGCAAAGGATATATTGGTTCATTTGATGTACCATGAGTTGAATCCGAGTCGAATCCAAGTGATCTCAGATCACTAATCCTGATCCTGCTCATACCAAAGGAACACACCCTATGATAACAAGTGAGTACTGAATACTTTAAGTATCTTTCAAGCTAAACCCATATTACTTGAGTTATGCTGTGTAGCACAGTAAAGCCTACTGTGCTACATGAGAGTAGCGGTAACTGGTTTCATTGTCAAATTTAAAGGGGCCATCTCATGCTATTTCGCTCCCTTTTATAAAACTAAAAAGCCTCTGAAGTGCATCTCAAAATTAATGTTCCAGTTTTGTTATTGTAGATTACAATTATTTAGACATGGATGCAATTATTTAGACATTTTTTTCCTGTCATCTGTGACTAAGCATTACAAGGATGGATATTGATTGAAACTTGAAAAATTTACCCCCGGCCATTTTTTTTTTAAGTTTTCATGCTATACGTGCATCAATAAAAAATCCCTAACTCTACAGGAGCTTTTTTTGGATGAAAAAAGGGCAAAGACTCAGGGCCCACATATGATGACAGAGTAACTGAATTGCAATGTTGTCTGACTTTTTTCATTTTTGTCTTTTTAATAACAAAAATCAGACAAACAAAAGTGAGGAAATCACTATTGTTAATTTCAATTTGTTTGTCGGAGTTTCACAACTGAGTGCAGCACCATTCGATCAACTGAGCTTATAGCCAGGTACTACTAAGCTCCTTCCCCTTCGGTGGGAAAAAACGGAAAAATCGGCTCGAGCGAAAAAAGGCCCCATTCACCACTTCCTCTCTTCCACTTTTCCCCTCACCATCTCCTCGTCTTTTCATAGGCTAGTTTAAGTTCGATACCACACAGTGCACACAGTGGAACGGGCCTGAGTCATGCAGTGTCATCATTATTCTTTACCATAATATTAACAAACGCTCCGGGGTAAACTTGTGCTTTCATCAAATGTTTGTACAATAAACAAAATAACATTAAAAGCAGTCCATGCACTAGGAGTCATTTGCACCGTCTGCTAACGCCTACGAAGTCAAAGACCGTATTAAATATTATAAAATATCATTATTATAACTGTCAAATTCACAGCACCTGCTGGCTGCATTAAGCTTATTATTAGCCGAATCATTTAGGAGTTGAGAAGTGTTCCTTCTCAATCTGTAAACTAGCCACGAAAATCAAGCAAAGCTAAGTACTTACCATGGTCAGATGGTATCAGACACGATGTCTATTAAAACCGATGGCTTTTGACTACTCATGACAGAATGATTTCGCAGAAAATTCCTCCTACAAACGAATCGCACAAAAGCGAGTGTAGTTGCCAACATTCGATGAATACTCGATATATTCTAACATGAGATGTGTTTCGTTACGCACATGATTACCAACGCATGAAATGTGTTTCGTTAAGCACAGGCTCACCATCCACGCTTTCGCGCAGGCCTCCAAACACATAAAAATCGCAACAAACACCTTCCATAAGGTTTTGAAGACATTCATTATTGCCTGCCATCCAGATTGTTCCTTTACTGTTGATTCAAAATATTTCTCTGCTCGGCTACTCATAGATAACCCACAGCGGTCTTGCACGCGCGTGCATAATTAGCGGAAAAAGGACCGCAAAAGACCACTGTAAGGCGCTGTTCACGAGAACAGTTTTGCATACCGTATCGTTTCTCGGATTGTCCAGAAATCTGTTGAGAAGGGAAATCCCAAAATCCGAGGACGGAGTTTCTGTCGTTGAATTTTTTTTTGTCTGCCCATTTTATTGTAAAATACGAAATCATGATTTCACAATCGAAATCCAGAGATTCCCAGTCGAGCCCCACCCCCCCTCCCCCCCCCCGGAGTCGAATACACACGAAACGCACCCTAAAATTATGAAACTGACGTCAATAGAATTGACTATCTATTTCCTCACTTTTAATGTTCATAGATGTTACGTCACTGGGCTTTGGGTAGTTTAAGTGACTTTTTATTTCCTCATTCGTGATGTTCATAGACGTTGCACGAATATCACTTTACTACACACCGTTACTCAAGCTGCTGTTCCTCGTACCCGCGCTTATTCAATGCTTTGAATCGAACAGTTTTATGTCTTGAACAGAAGGTAAAGTTTGCTCAATTATAATAACTAAGAATAGAACACTTTAATCATATAGAGTTAACTCTTTCGGCACTCATCTGACCCCTGTATGGACATTTTACTAGAAGACGCAGCTCTTTGGAANGAATACACACGAAACGCACCCTAAAATTATGAAACTGACGTCAATGGAATTGACTATCTATTTCCTCACTTTTAATGTTCATAGATGTTACGTCACTGGGCTTTGGGTAGTTTAAGTGACTTTTTATTTCCTCATTCGTGATGTTCATAGACGTTGCACGAATATCACTTTACTAAACACCGTTACTCAAGCTGCTGTTCCTCGTACCCGCGCTTATTCAATGCTTTGAATCGAACAGTTTTATGTTTTGAACAGAAGGTAAAGTTTGCTCAATTATAATAACTAAGAATAGAACACTTTAATCATATAGAGTTAACTCTTTCGGCACTCATCTGACCCCTGTATGGACATTTTACTAGAAGACGCAGCTCTTTGGAAAGGAAAATTAATATTACGAACTCTAGGACCGGATGAGAACTGAGGAATCAGTGCACAGACCATGAATTTTCCTTTGATACAGGAAGATTGTTTTGCCTAAGGGGGCGTCAAAATACATACGTGACAAATAAAACAGCTTCATTCATTAACTTTCTGGATAACTTAGATTTAATTCGAACAGACATGGTCTTGCTGGCCTAGAAAACTTCACCACTTTTCATATTAATCGTTCAGTTGCAGCAATCGTATTCGAAGTCGAAGTCAGTACGCATCAGTAAAGCAGCAAAGTCAAATCAAGTTAAATTGTTTGAGTAAGATTCTTTATGCGTATTGCGAGACTATGGATGCTCTCGAATAATCATAAATATAACGAGAATACGTTAGTTCTGTGGAAGTGGGGGCCCGGACGTATTAAAAACATATTCGGTTTATGTATTCGCTTACTGGAGACCACGGGAGCAGTAGATTACTATGGCTTCAAACATGCCTAGAATTCTTGATGGTGCTAAAATATAATTTATGTGTTGTAAAAGCTTAGGGTTTTATGATTGCCAGTCGCGCGTGTAGTTTAACCAAAGCGCGCCGGGGGACACTCAAGAAAAGTTTGGGTAGAGATGTGCCGCCCATACCCCTGTTAAGACCCAATTTGCGTATTTCACCACCCTGTTCGTTGTTTGGTACCACAAATGTAGATCCCTCACCAGGGGATCCCTCGTCGCCAACCTTCAAACTCTTTTACACATGTAAAGGCTTCCGGTCGAAAAAGACTGATTTCTTCTAGAGAGTTAAATCACAACTCATCACACTATAGGCGAACCCTCGCTGACGTCTTGTTTACTGACATTTTTCCTCATTAGCATACGACTTAACTCATTGGAGCCGTGGCCGTATATACGAACTAAATTCAAAAGTTGAAAGAGGTGATTAACCTGAGCAATTTGTTTTTCAGCTCGTTGCAAGCAATAGGTGGTTTTCACAGTGACGTCATCAAATTGTAAAGTCAAAACAGCGAGGGTTTACGAATTCTTATTTACACTAGGTTGCAGATAAACAAAAAATAAATCTTCGTACAAGTTTCCATTCCCGTAGAATGTTTCATTTCGAAAATACAGCAATTTGAACTTCCGAGTTTTCACGGTGCGTGACACCAAAATAGGAATGCTGTCTCGTTGAAAAAAAGTCTCTCCTCTTAATTTTCAGCAGTATAACCATTTCAAGTATTAGAAGATATGTTTATACGAACGTATTCTATTTCTCGAGTGAAAAAAGAGCTTTCATAGAAAAAGTGAACTCCAGATGTTTTTGTTGATTTCCGGCGGCCATATTGGTGCACCAAAACGGTGCACCAATATGGCGTCTCCATACAAAGCTCTACAAAGGTGCGTGAAACGTTAACGGCAAATAACTCAGAAACTGTGTGTCACAAGGACCTGAGACTTGGACAAATTGTTTATAAATTAGTCTTTTATAACATGATTTTCTTGGCTTCTTCCACTGGACGGTTTCCAATTTATTTTTTTCTTGCGTGACTGTGAAAACGATCTATACTGAAGGAAATATCAGCGATCAAAAACTGCGAAATTGCTGGGTCGCAAAAAAGTTAATGAGCCATACATTATTTGTAAATTTTCGAGTTTTTAAAGGAGAATTTCTCCGAAACCATTCCGCTTATCGAGCTCAAATCTTTGGTGATCACTGTAATGTGGACTGTAATGCCCTTTCAATATTCAGAGATTTTACTTCATTAGCTCCATCGGATAATGAAAAGCATTTGTTTATGAGGCAAAAAATGCAAACAAAGATTCGCCTACTGCAACCTATCTCTAAAATCTATTGACACTATAAATGATGAGGAAAAATAATTGAGTTGTTCTTGGTGGATGGAGTCCGATTTTAACGCTAAACCTGTCTTTGATTCCTTAAATAAATGTGACGTCATCAACTACAACATATGTTTCTCTTCAATATTGTGCAGTCACTGTGCAGTGTCGTGACATGAAACCAGTCACGCTATATTTTGGAGAGCCTGTAGGAACAGTCAAAATACAAAACAATAATAAAAATATCACAGTATATTACAAACTAAACTGTCCAGAAAGAAATTTATTTATCAATATATAGATGAAGTAAAAAGAACTTAAGTGCTCGCATACTTATAGACCTTCTTACGAACCGTGACAGACTTACCCATCCAGCCGCAAAAAAGGGCTCTTTGCATGACTTGATCACGTGATCAACTTTCGGTAAATACAAAAACATTTCACTTTTGAAAAACTTTATAAGCAAAAGCTGAAAGAGCTTATTAACATTATGTAACCTGAGAATTTTCAGCCGTATATCTCAAAAGTAGCGATTGCAACAACCGCCGAAAGTTAGAAGCATTTGTATGAGAAAAACAACTTTTGCCACCTAATCACGCTTGCATGGTTTTCCATACAAATCCTTGTAAATTGTAAAATTTTTAAACTGTCGCTAAATCTTTCCATTACGCATTTAAGGACTCAAATTGCCAGTTATAAATTAAAAGGAAATTTGAGCCCTGTAAAATGCTTAAGGAAATATTTCATGACAGTTTTGAAAATTTCGAAATTACAAGGATTTGTATGGAAAACCATGCAAGCGTGACTGGATGGCAAAAGTTTTTTCCTCATACAAATGCTTCCAACTTTTGGCGGCCGCTACTTTTAAGACATACTGCTGAAAATTCTCAGGTTACCTAATTTTAATATGCTCTTTCAGCTTTTGCTAACAAACTTTTTCAAAAGTGAACTGTTTTCGTGTTTACCAAAAGTTGATCACGTGATGAAGTCATGCAAAGAGCCTATTTAACGATAACAAAGCGAATCATGGTGCCCTCACCATGCTTCTGATTTGGAGCCGAAGCTGGGATAGTTGAGATGAATGAACTGTTTCGCTTTAGTCGAATTTTTTTCCCTTGTTGCTGGTATTTCTTAACCGGTGAGGGTAACGTCGGAACGGGTTTGCGGAATGGCATTTGAAATGTCTCTTAGCCTTGTCGATAGCATAATCATACGAAATTAGCCCGCGTAACAAGCTTTTTTCCGCGAGTTCGTCGAAAAAGTTAGGATTTCTTCCAATCTTTTTGCTCTCGCGCCAACTTTCGCTCAATTACTCGATCGGAAACGCTTGCTAGGCATGCGCAGGCTAATAGTTATACGTACTGGAAAACCTTTGCTCATTCCATGCATGGTGAAATCAACTTGTGTACTGTTTTTTGCACTGAGGTCGGAGAGAGCAAGAAGCCAATTTTTTTTTTCCTTGACTCTTGGTGCTTCTCCCCTTGAACCCAACCGCCTATGGTAATTCTTTGCGAGAAATTTTTCAATTACAGGGGATTATACACTAGTATTTGTGTACATACACACATACATGACCTTTATTAAAGTGTCTAATCGTTCTAGTGCCTATTGGCACTAACTGGGGACACCTTTAAAACTAAAGTACATCATTAATAGAAAACTAATTAAGTACTATAAAGCATATTATTATTCATTCAAAATATTTCCCCGATTCTGATTGGCTAAAAGCACACGTTTGTGTTTCTAGTGCTGTAAAATTTTAGCGTGAGCGACTCGTGGTAGACTGCTCACAGTGCCCTATTTTAACAAATGTACTGAGTGGCGAGCACCGGGCTCAGGCAAGACTCGGTACATTTGAAGCAAAGATGGCCACCCGAACGTAAGAGTAAGTGCTTGTCCCGACGATCTTACGAAAGGATAGGGGACTTAGAAAAGTCTAAACTCGTAGAGCGGTTGGAGGAGACGACTGAGAGTCAGGCAATTCAGTTTATCAACGGAACAAATATCCGTTTTCAAAAATATCCGGATACGTATGGACGGGTGTCGGGTACCGCAAATCATGTTACTAACGGGGAACAAGCTAAGAAACGTGAAACGATCACAGGAAACGGTAAAATTAAAAAAGGGAACAAAACAGAGAATTAGCAAAGCTCGCCTGTGTACACTGTGTGTCCAGAAATATACACTCTACTGTTAGAAGCGGCATGCTCTCTAATTATTCTGGATATATCGTAGACGTACTTCGGCTAGTTCTCCCGCTGTCTACCTAGTTTTGATATATCTTATAATCGTACAATTGTTACTGAGAAAATTTTAGTTATTTCTCATCGCGAAGTTGAGCTTTTAGTATAAATTTGTCGCGCATGGATCGTATAGACATGCAAACTTGGGTTGCAAACGAGCAAAAGAGACCGTTTCCGCGTGCAACAAAGGAAGTAGAAGACGTCTGCACGTAGGCTTCTTGATGGGCATCTAGGTCAATCAAGTCGTTCGGTTGCATCTTCTTTTTGTTCAATGAGGTAAGTTTAGCACTTCTAGAGAAGATTGTATTCCACAAATAGAGTTTAATTGCTTTACATTTGACCTTTGTGGCCTTTTGTCTTTGCTTGTCATTCGTAAGCAATAGCTAAAACAATGTAACTACTCCGTCGACCAATCACCGCTCCTGACCGGATTCCGGACAGATTTTGCGTCATCAGAATGGAATTTTTGTCGCTGAGTCGGCGAGGAGCGAGGAGCGAGGGGAAATGGCTGTTTACACCGGATAACTTTTGCCATAAGCAGAAAGCAAACTGAATTCCTCCTTTAAAAATGGACCTGAGCCCGCGATCGATTGAAAACCAAAAACTGGTCTGCCGATAGCGTTTAAAAATACGTCACCACCAAAAGTTGTTTACCTGAGCCGTGATACAATCATTTGACACTGGTAAGCGGATACCTTTCTTGACAGCTGTCAATTGACCATAACATGGATGTCCAATACCAGGTTAAACACAGATAGCGATGGGATTCGCAGCCTTTAACGCTGCCAAATAAGCCTGTTCTTTATCAATGTAGTACATTTCAAAGAAAAGTAGATAATTAATGCAAAATGAGTGAAAACAGAGACGTTTATGACAAGAAAACCAATTAGTATGTCTTGCTTGATTGGAGTGGTCAGTCAAGAACGTTTGCGAAATTCATTTTCCATGCTTGGTTTTTACGCGCGCTTTGAGTGAAGAGTAGCGGGCATACATTGCGCTTTTCGAGGACTAAGAGGACGTTTCAGTCAAGCAGATTAGCCAGAAAACGGGAATTTCACCCACTACGATTCGATCAACAAATAACACATGAAACTTTTGCTGAATTTTCAGAGCGCGTGACCTGACAACTTTGAACAATTTTCCCATCGCCGAAATAGTCAATGGGGAAGCACTTGCAATGAGTAAAAGCATGAAATGGAGAGAGGATGAAATATTTACAAAAGCTGCATTTTTACTTTTCACATTTGAAAGCTTACTTTTGAAACTGTAGCGATATCCAGTCCAAAGAAACACACTATGAAACCTAGAAATGTCACGCACGATAACGTGACAAGATGTACTATCGCATGACTTGTAAAAGTGCACGTTTTGTCTTCGGGTTACATATGACTGGGAAAAATTATGACCTAAATTGATAATTCGTAAACCAAGGCATGCTAAAAGTTGCCATAGTTGACTTCTAATCTTTATCTCTCCACAATACCTGCAAGTCGGAACGATTAACAGGACATTTTTGAGCGGCTGCGAAGATTAGCAACGGTTAACAACGATTAACAGGGAAGTTTAATAAGAATCAGAAGGTCATTCTCTATTGAAAACGAAATAGTGTTAACCGTTTCAATGCTTTGTTAATCGTAATATTATTCTATCCATGGAATTATCATAAAAAGTTAACCGACTTTTAACAAACAAAGTTTCTGTAACACCCATAGTTAACCAATTATAAGCGCTGAGAAGCAATTTCCACGTGACGGGAAACGGTTCCATTTCGGATTGACTATTATGTCCCTAAATAAACACTACGAACTCCTTTACTTCGAAGAGAACCGTCATTCAAGTCTTGTTCAGACTCTTCTGAAAGAGATAGATTACTTTTCACATTTTCCGAGCCTTCCATTCCGGAACTACAGGAAAATATCTAACAATTAGCACGCGTTGTACGGCTATTGCGAAATCTGACTGTTTTAAAGAGGGTGCTGCAAAAAACGTATATGAGGTCTTGCTTTTCTATGAGAATATGGTCTGGCGTGCAACTTTGTGCTCAAAACAGCTTCTGTAAAGTGCTTTTTATTAGCATGTTTTTGTTTTGTCCTTGCAGATATTCTTGCGAGAAAACGCGAAACTAAACATCGTAGCTGTACCGGTTCTTCCCTCTCCCCCTTCCCCTGAAAGCAATGTTGTTGTGTATTCAAAAGAAAGCCTGATCCCTGGGCGTTTGTGGGAGGCAACATTGAATTGGGGGAAGGGGTTTTCTTTCCGCAAAGGCGTCGTTTTGGAAATAGTTTTGTTGCGTAGGAAAGTGGACATGATGGGGAAAACTTTCTCAAGTAGTTTTATCGGGGATTGTAGTATTAAAGTGTGACATTTGACATCGGTTTACATCGAGTGTACGGGCGGTCTGTCGCCGGGCGTACGCTGACGTCACAATCAAAGTTTCTCGCATGGATAGTTTACCCAATTTTCTTAGCAATGGGGCTCAGCTCACGCGAGTGGAGCTCTGCTGTGAATTACAACTATTTGTCAAAGTCTCGGTTATTTTTACGGAGAAACTGCGCAGAAATTTGTCGACAAATCTTTCCTTTTTTCTTAATTTCAGCTTCTCGAATAGTTGCTAATACTGACAAGAGATGACATTGCAACCGTTTAGTGGCGAGCAATTGAATTTCTTCAAGTTCTCCTTGTTAATATTAGATGAATTCCCAAGGGCCTTACGGCAGACCTTTGCAACCATGTGGGACAACACCTATGGAGGTCTTCCTAGTTTCCGGCTCTGGGATGATTCAACTGCTGTGAGAAATTTGTTTGCCACTACAGAGGGCGGTAAGACTAAAGTTTCTATTCACCAGTCTTACAATGAATGGGATTGCACCAATCTGTTCCAGGCTACAATATTTGCGCAGTCTTTTGCCCCACCAGCCAGCACAGGATCCTACACCACGCTCAGTGATTTTTACGTGAAACCCCGTGCGGTATCTCATGGTAGTTTCCACGCTTGTGTGCTCAGCCGGAGTGGAAACAATGAGGAAACCTTGGCACTTGCCATAGATCAGCTTCGTCGCCTTAGGAATTCACTGTGTCACTCAACAAGTTCGAAGATGGACAAACTGACCTTTGACCAGCGCGTGAGTTACACCAAAGACGCCTTTAAAGCCCTTGGTGTCCCGACAGCCACAATTGACTTAGTTGGAAGTTTGACGGAGTCCGACTTCCCCACGAATGAAGTTCGTAGATTGGAAGTTGGAATAAGAGAAGAGACTCGAGCGTATATCAAATTTCTCGAGGATGTAAGCTCAGATATCAGCGAGATTAAAGAGTCGTTAAGTTTTTTAAAGAGTGCAAAGAGAGGAGATACCGAAAATATCACAATATTGGAAAACAAGATGAAAGAAATGAAAGAAGCCCAAGAAACATTTGACGCTGAGAACAAGCAAAAGTATACCGCGATTCTCGAGGGTGTAAGCTCAACTATCAATACTTTAAAGAACAAAGTTCAAGAAAATACTGCTAGCAGAGAAGACATTTCAAGGTTGGAAAAGAGAATCAGTGAGTTGAAAGAAGGACAAGATGAACGTTATGCCCAACCAAAAACTTCAGGTAAAATATATCAAGCAATGAAACCTATGCCTATGTTCACACTACATAGGCAAAACGTAAAAACCACGATTTCACGACAGAAAAACTAACATCCATCACTCGTCAGATATGGGATGTTTATTACCTTTCATGATTTGTTTTTGCTTTCTGTATTCTTGTCTAATGTTTGTCGTCTTTTATACTGGGAAGGATGTAACATGTTTTCAATGACTCCCCGGATGTGATGATGTTTTAGGGCTATATGCAATCGTTGTTACAGTAGTAGTGATTTCATGAGATTTGAACGTCTGTTTTGTCCTAATAATAAGCTTGTTTACCATGTTTATCACTCCCGTTTTTGCAATACATCCGATCAACTGTTTTTAATTCCATGACAGGTTATAACCGGCATCTTTATAGTAGGCAGGTTGGATATTTAGCAAGTGCTTTCTGGTAATTCTTACGTCCGTTCTTTTTTTGCCATAAAAGGTATGAGGTCATCGCTACTAGCAGCTTCCCTTCCCTCAATGGTTCCTAATTTTACTGGGCGTCAGGGCGAGTGTGAGAAGATCATCAGCCACGTGACTTCCGAGTCTATCCGACTGGTGTCGATTTGGGGTTCACCTGGATTTGGAAAGACTTCGGTTGCAATTGCTGTGGGACACGCACTCCAGTCTCAAGGACTGCCTGTATTCTGGGTCTCATTACGAGGACTCCGTTCTAAAGAAGATCTAGTTTCAAAGTTTTTGGGCTTTCTTAGGCAACCGAAGTCAAAGAAAAAACCGTCAGGTCAGTGTCTACCCATCGATGATGATCTTTTCCAGCTATTCAGCGAATTGTCAAAACCATCTGTATTTATTCTTGATAATGCCGATGATTTGCTAGAAAGTAGTTGCCTGAAAGTAAAGGAAGAGGTTATACGAGTTCTTGAGGAAATTCTCAGGCAAGATCAAAGGGTTACATTCGTTGTAACTACAAGGGAGTCCCTTGAATTTATGGACGTTCATTTTCAAGGTCACCAAGGTTTAAGAATAAGACCTCTAGATGAAGCCTCTGCTCAAACTTTAGTTTCGGAGTTGCTTCCGAATGTTAGCACTCATGAATGTACACAAGTTGCGCAAATATGTGGGTATGTTCCGTTAGCCATGAAATTAATGTGTTCTTTAATATCTGAGAAAGACGATATTAGTCATCCTCGCCATTTCCTAGATGACTTCATGACGTCCTCGACAGAAAGTGTCGTGAAAGTGTTAGACAATCCCGGTTACCCATCTAGTCACCGATTACAGGTTTTGTTTGAGTCCTCTTTCCAAATGCTAAATGCGCAAGAACAGGAAGCATTGATCTGTTTGAGTATTCTTCCTGATAATTTCAGTACAGAAGTCGCTGCAGCTGTTTTAGTCAATACAGAGACTCTCGGAGCCACAAAGATATTAAGAAGCCTTCAAAGGAGGTCACTGATTGATTCAAGCTCTAAACCTGGGTCATTCACAATGCACAAGCTTTTGCAATCATTTTCGAGAGATAAGGGAGAAAAAGAGATGCCAGAGGCGATGCTTAACTCAAAAGGTCGTTTGAATGCTTTCTACCTTTCACTTTTTGAGAAGCTGAACGAACAATTTCTCACTGGGCATTCAATGACAGCATATATTGCATTCTATGAAAATAAAAAGAGCATCATTCAAAGCTTAACTGAGAGCTGTTCAGATACCAAAACAGCTGAAAATGCTTTTGATGTATTAGCGGAAGGAGAACTGTTTCTTGACTCACTTTTTTGGAAGGAAGGAAACAACATTGATTACATATACGAAGCAGCCATACAGTCAGCCACGCTGCAGGAGAACGATAAATTCCTTAGGCGGTTACTAACTTCCAAAGCTTTTAGTGAGGTCACTTGGGGACAAACCGGACACTCAAAACAGCTTCTGTCTAAGGTGAAAAAAATTCAAGCTTCGTCTTCCTTTGTTTCCGACCACGAGAAAGGAAAATACTTGTGCTATCTGGGTATCTATCACCTTGCTGCACGTCTTTGAGTGTAACCTCAGGTCACGAATTTCCTACGAGACAGTAGCGACTTGTCAACGTTGTTGGGTCTCGTTTATTAAGACTTCGAACAATAAATGGTCTATGAACAACAAATGATAGTTAGTGATTTCGACTCTTCCAGTGCAAATAAGTTCTATAACGAGGCACACCATCAATGCAGCTCAATGGGAGACTGGCAACTACTTATCATCCCCTCGACGACAAGCCAAACAAAGGAAACAACTAATGAAGTACCTTCTAGCATCTTGCTAAATCAACCACTGAAATGTGAAATTGCCTGTCTATTAAACGAAGCAACAAAAATTTTTGCTGATTCTAACACGAAACAATGTTTAAACAGTTCGCTTCTCCAAATAGTCGAGGATGTCGAAAAAGAGGTTCAAATTTCTCTTGGTTTACTCATTTTTCATAGAGTTGTGACGAACGCACTGTGGGTTTCATGTAGTGGAGACCCTGTAAAACTGTATGCTGCGAGAATCAATTACCATCAAGCAGCACTCACGCAAGGAGGAGAAAGTTCCAGCGAAAATTACATCGTTGAGTGTCTTACTAGTATACAATATGAAGCACTTGCAAAATGTTTCTTAGACCTGGGTACAGCTTTCATACGAAACATGAACTATCCGGAAGCTCTTCAGGCAAATCAGCGAGCTCTTGACATAACGAGACGGTTTTTGGGAGAGGAACATGAAAGCACTGCTGACAGTTACAGGCAACTCGGTGTGTCACAATACAACATGCATGATTACAACTCAGCTCTTCAGTCTCACAAGCGTGCATTGGCTATCCGTATTAAACTGTTTGGAGACAAACATGAAAGCACTGCTGACTGCTATGTAGAACTCGGTACAATACAGCACAGCATGAAAGACTTCGACTCAGCTTTTCAGTCTCAGCAGCGAGCATTAGATATCCGCATTAAGAACCTTGGAAAAGAACATGAACGAACTGCTGAGAGCTATAGGCAACTCGGAGTAACACAAAACAACCTACATGATAACAAGTCAGCTTTTCAGTCTTTCCAAAATGCATTAGCGATCCGTATTAATCTCTTTGGAGTAGAACACGAAAAAACCGCTCAAAGCTACAGGGAACTCGGCTTAGTACAGCATAATCTGCGTGACTACAAAGCAGCTCTCCAGTCTCACCATTGTGCATTAACTATCCGCATTAAACTCTTTGGAGAAGATCATGAAAGTACTGCTGACAGCTTTAGACAACTCGGTGTAACACAAAACAACCTACATGATTACAAGTCCGCCTTGCAGTCTTTCAAGAATGCATTAGCTATCCGTATCAAACTATTTGGAGAAGATCACGAACAAACTGCTCAAAGCTACATGGAACTCGGTTTAGTACAGCACAACATGTGTGACTACAAGGCAGCCCTCCAGTCTCACCATCGTGCATTAACTATCCGGATCAAACTCTTTGGAGACGATCATGAAAGCACTGCTGACAGCTATAGGCAACTCGGTATAACACAAAACGACCTACATGATTACAAGTCAGCTTTTCAGTCTTTCAAGTGTGCATTAACTATCCGTGTAAAACTGTTTGGAGAAGATCATGAAAGCACTGCTGACAGTTACAGGCAACTCGGTGTAGCACAGTACAACATAGATGACTACCGGTCAGCCCTTCAGTCTCAGCAGCGTGCATTAGCTATCCATATCAAAAGATTTGGAGAAGATCATAAAGTCACCGCTGAGAGCTACAAGGAACTCGGCATAACCCAGTACAGCCTATGTGACTACAAGTCAGCCCTTCAGTCTCAGCAGCGTGCATTAGCTATCTGTATTAAACTTTTTGGAGAAGACCATAAGAACACTGCTGACAGCTACAGCGAACTCAGCACGACACAGTACAGATTAGGTGACTACAAGGCAGCTCTTCAGTCTCAGCGGCATGCATTAGCTATCCGTATTAAACTCTTTGGAAAATACTTCTGACAGCTACAGGCACGCAAGTGTGTATGGAGTTAACGCAAGAGGTAAAACTCGAAGAGAGAAGCAAAGTGGCACTATCGCTAACTAGTGGATAGGGAAGAGACTGCTGGTGCCATAGTTTGAAATTGGTAAGGTGAAGGAGGCTTTATAGCGGTCTCAAAAAAATTTAATAGTCACTGAGATATACAATGGCGGGATAATAGAGAGTTTTAGCAACGACGACGGCGACGGCAACGAGAACGTCGAAAAAGCAATAGGTTTATTGAGCAAAACAACTAGTTTGCACGTGCATCACTGCACGACTACGACCTGAAAATGCCTATTCTCACGTTTTATGGAGGACGTAGACAAGCGACGACAAACTTTTCTTTCTCTTTCTAAACTTGAGTGCGGTCCCAAAGAAATCAACTCCAAGGAAATTGGCCTACATTAGCTATTTTCAGCGAATTGGACTAAACGTGACAAAGTTGGAAAAAACGCCAATTCATTTTAAAAGTGACCTTTTCGCTGCCGTCACCTTTGTGGATGCTAAAAGTCCCTAATATTGTAACTACGGCAGACAGTACCATCTTCTTGTCTCATCTGAAAAGGTGATAGCTAGCCTCCTGGGCAAACACTCTTTGGGCTCTTCACACGTTCCACTCCCACGAAGGGGAGGTAAGATTAAAACGCGCAATGAGCCCAAAGAGTATTTGCTTAGGATGCTAGGTAGTAGCAGGACTCATTACAGTGAAAAGGTGTCTAATTTGGAACAAGAAAATCTGAATTCAGGAATTGTATTTCGTTAGGGCCACTCCCAGATGAAAGGGGCAAGGATGCTTGTCAGAAATTTTGAATTAAACCCCTAAAGGAAACCAGTCTAGGCGTGGTTCCAGCTTTCTTTTCCCCTAAAAGATACCATTTTTAAACATTCTTTTACCATTTCTAAACATCATATTTAATCACGAGTAATCCTAAATGAGACCTTAATGACTCAAGACACTGGATTTTTAGACGGGAACACTCCCAAGGGAACACCCTAAATGAGGCCAAAATCCGACATTTACACCCTAAGCAAGACGACGAGCATCCCCTCACCTTTCATATGGGAGTCCACCGGGATTTCTGGTAGGCATGGAACCTTACGTTTGCAAAAGTTAATAAGAAATTATTTTTGTTTAAGTACGATAAAATGCCAACTTCTGGAATATGTCGATAATTCGAGCTGTTTCCCAGTTAAACACCGGTGATGATTTGAACCTGCATATATGAGGTATTTGGCTGATCGAATACCAAATCGTTAAGAAATGTTACGATTTTCATCATTTTGATAGATAGAATGGCTAGATTATCATATTTCACGAGGTTTTCACGTGCGATCTACTTAATGAAACAGTCTTTAACTCTGACGAGTTGATTCTTCAAGGTTTAAAAGCAATTGCCTCTTAAAAGACAAAAGCCTTCACTTAAGGCACTGTTTACAAAACCAGAGGTCTTCATACGTTCAAGTTACTATTACTACTGTGAACAGCCAGTCTGTATGAGATGTAAAGTCACACAGTTTGCACGTGAAAGTGTTGGACTTTGCCTCTTTCGTGGTTCGTAAGTAATGGGATTCGAGTTATCACACATTTATCTAGTGAGAAGATTTTTATAAACTAGAGGTACTTTCCGGCAAGTGCCAGCTAGTCGAATTTCTTTGTTGTATGTGGGATGAAAGTCCCAAACTCTTTCTTTTGTTCTCACTTTCTCGCTTTCTTTCAAAATGGGTGCTGCCACTTTTGTACTTCGACATTATTTTCTTCAGATGTTATCGTAAAAAAATTATGAACCAAATAATGATTGAGCCACTTCTTGAAGTTATTACTTCATTCAAAACACAGTATTTAGGATACCACTTGCGAGAAAACCTTTGAGTGCGAAAATTAACTCAGTGCTCGCCTATTATTATTCGCCAACTATCTTACGATAGTGTTTGAAACTTAAGGTATGTCACGCGTTATCTTAGGAAACTCCGAAGAAACGTGCAAGTTAAAACAATTTGTTTAATTTCCACCAGATGTCTGAAGGAAAGACAAAGAAAAGTGAATCTACAGAATGAAGATCGACTCGACTGAGTCAATGCTAAGATTAGTTTCACTTTAGGACACTGGAGAACTGCGTTGTCCTTATTGACATTTAGTTAACTTAAAAAAAAAAGGAAGATGTAGTAACATGAAGTACTAACTGACCGCTGACCGGCGGTAGAGCGGTCATTCGAGAGAGCTGTATGAATCTATCGTATTAAAGTATGTTGTGTTGATGCTGTCGTCTCTGTACCTCTTCGGACTCAACACATAATACGGGAGATGCGTCTTATTGATCTCATCGCGAGAGTAGCTTTTTCACAAATTTCGTTGATGTGAGCACTAAATGACAAATTATTATCCATGATGACACTTAAGTGTCCAGCTTTCTTTTTAATATCAATTTTATTTCCTGCAAACGTAATGATTTGGATGGTTGCCTCATAAACTGCGATGTGAAGTGTAGCACCTCACTCTTTTCAGGATTACCCTTGCTCACGTTCTTAGTGTTCAGAGAAACACTTTGCCGAAGGGTATTGAGAGCATCATCATTCGGGTGGTTAGGGTAAATAGAAACATAAACTTGACTATCGTCAGCATAGAAAATGAAGTTGAGGTTATAATCCTATAACTCATCTTCAAGAGGTGAAATGTGCGACGTAAATAGTAAAGGTCCAAATTTGGATTCTTGTGGGACACCATACTCATGACATCTGGACAAAGATGTGCTTTCACCAATAATTACTCTCTGAGAACGTCCCCATAAGTATGATGATGTGACCCATTGCAGACCAGTGCCTGAAAAAGTTTAAATATAACCTCAGTCTTTCACTGAATCAGAAGGGTGCGGTCTAGTGTATCGAACGCCGCTGACGGATCGAGCAGTACAAGTACGACTTCATTACCAGAATCAACGGTTTTCAAAATTTCATTTGTTACCCTGGAATGATGTGTCTATACGTCAACTGGAGATCAGGAAAAAGGTAATGTTGACTAAAATTGCTATATACTTGAACAAGTGTTTTTCCTCTTTCTTTCGGCCTGTTTCAGATGTAAACATTGATCAAATTTGTATTTCTGATATGGAACTCTGGGACATCGAGGTGTCTGTTGATGAAGTTCGTAATCACCTGAAAAATCTTAACACCGCGGCCTCGATGGAATAGCCGTTATGCATGTTTACGTCAGACTATTAAATTTCACCACCAAGTCTCGTTTTCAAAATACAAAGTTGCCAAGTTTTACACAAATGAATTCCCAAGGCAGTACATTTGTAAAGAATACCCACGCACAGAGTGCAAATACGAAGAATTTTGCTTCAAACGGGGCTTGGTGGTGAAATTTGCTAGTCGTCTGACCTAATCAGGCATAAGGGCCATTCCCGATCGCCTCCTCAAAGAGTGATCAGATCGCACCAAGTATTTGCGCTATTTTAGTCAGTCACTTAGTAGCGTAAAACTCGCAAGCGACCGGAAACCTGCTGAAATTGCACCAATCCATGAAAAGGACTCTAACAAAGCAGCTGAACACTATCGTCCGATATCTCTGCTACCGATTATTCGTGCTTGAACGCCGTGTTTTCGATCTCCTTTTTGACCACCTAAAGTGCCTGATAACTGACTTTCAGCACGGGTTCTTAAAAAATCGATCATGTGTGACCCAGTTGCTTTCCGTTCTCCATGATATCGGTTTTTGAAAAAGGTTTATTCCGAACACATATCACCTTTCACGTAAATCGAATAGGTCGATCAAATGTCCGTGAGGTGAGTTTATGAATGTTTGTTAATTAAGTTTATGTTGTATTGTCCTAATTTTTGGAGTTGATCGTTCTCCGTTGCAGTTGGCTATTTACAAGCGAGGCCGAGGATTTTAACTCGGAACAACCGAAAACAAATCCAGAAAGTCGCCAGAGAGGGACTAGAACCCAGGACCGCCCGATTGCGAGTCCAACGCGCTGACCACTCGGCCACGCTACCTTCTTAATCAAGATAAGAACATCCAGACCGATATGATCTATCTAGATTTTGCAAAAGCATTCCACAGTGTAGTTCAAAAAATTCTCGTTATTAAATTGAGCGCGCACGGGATCTCTGGTAAATAGCTACCTTGGCTTGTTAATTATCTTTCTGGCCGAGTTCAACGAGAAGTTCTCGAAGGAGCTTTGTCACATTGGGCCCCTGTCACCTCCGGAGTGCCCCAAGGGAGTCTCCTAGGGCCGCTTATGTTCGTCACCTTTATAAACAATCTACCTGATGCTCCAAAGGGTCAAGTAAATACTGCGTTTTATGATGACGATTCAAAGATTTTTGGTGCTGTTAAGTGTGCTCGCGATTACGAAGCTGTACAGTCCACTCTATCGAATACAGACGAATGAACGAGTTGTAACAACATCCAATTTAACACCTCTAAATGGAAAGTCCTTATAGTCACACGTAAGAAGCAACCCTTCACTTATGATTACACCCTTAATAACGCGCAACTCAAGCATGTGGCTGAAAGAGAAGGTCCTCGGAGTCGTCGCGGCACCCACACTTTCATGGGACAAGCAACGTTATTGTGTCGAAATTGAATAAGCTGCTTGGACCACTAAAGTTTACTTGCCGACAATTGACAAATGTGTCAGTCAGACGGTCATTACTGATCCGTCCCCTGTTAAATCGCAACTCTGTCAAAGCCAAAGTCAAAGTCACAGCCACCTTCAAGGCAAGATAGAGCGCGTGTAGAGAAGAGCCACACGACGGATACTGCGGTCTCGTATCGGAGAAATGTCTTACAAGGAAAGACCTATTAGACTGGACATGTTAGTACTAGTATTATGATAGAGAGCTCAATGATATAACATTTTTTTTACAAATGCTTGTGGAGGCAAACAGATCTAAACGTACATAACTTCGTTTCTTTTGTAACTCACGGCCAAACTAGGCAAAGTAATTCCTTTAACTTAAAAATTCCTTTTCGCAAAACGTCCGCATTTAAGGCCTCTTACTTTAATAGGATTGTCAAATTACGAACTTCACTTGTAAATTTGCTCCTAAAAGCAGCTTCTCCAGTATCGACATCTTTAAAAAAATTTTGAAACAAACTCTCTTGCCTTTTACAAAAAACATTTGACGTAGAACGTCCGTGCACTTGGGCACTTGTAAGATTGAGCGCATGCCATCGTTCATATTGCGCACGCAATATTTCCTTTTGATTTTTATATTTTTTTGTAAAACGTTTTTACGTAATTATGTATGAGGTAGGAATGAGACAAAGAAAAAGCGAGCAAGAGAAGCAACTTGTACAAGAAAGGCGGAAACGAGGCGATAATCTTTGTACCAGCAAAACCGAATTCATAGCTACAGAGGAGATACCAGAAAGAAATATAGCGACAAGGTTTCAAAATCAAAGTGGTAGAAAAAGCTAGTGTTGCCATTAAAAAGTTACTCCAGAGGTCTGATCCGCTTCAATCACGAAAATGTGAAAGAGGGGATTGCCCAGTGTGTAGAGAAGATGGAAAAGGACCGTGTGATAGACAGAGCGTGACTTATGACATAAAATTTGCTGAGTGTAAAGACATTTATGTCGGAGAAGCATCAAGGAGCGCGTATACTAAAGGAAAAGATCAGATGAAGTCGCTGGCCAAAAAGGAAGAGAGTTCAGCCTTATGGATTAGCACTGTAAAAGGAAACACAACAGTGAAATGCATAAATTTGAAATGAACGTTACCGGTTCTTACTCCAACGACGTCATGTTGAGGCAGATATCAGAGGGTGTTCGGATCCAGTACCGGGAGGCTCCTTGATGCACTCTAAGAACGGATGGAATTATTTCCGCGTTCCACGCGCGGTATTCGCACGTGACCACGTAAAATAGAATACGCCATGTTGGCTTACACGACACTGGCGAACACGCAGACTATTTTAGTGCATTTTACATGAAAAATTTTATTGACTGACGATTCTCGAAGAGCGAAATATATTTCGAGGATTTTAAAACTTCTAGAACATTTTTATTTTATTTACATTTTACATTTCTTATACGTGCGTCGAATGTGGTAAAGACGTGATGTCTTATTTTGCAAGTACATGTAGTTAATGTATAAGGTAATGAAACCCAATAAAGCTGTACTAAGAAAAAAACGGATGTAGATTTCTCGATTACTTTACTGAGGAATGGAGTGTTTGCTACTGCCCCTATAACTTGTTAACAGTTCATTATTCAGTTTGATGTTCTTGAGCTTCAGGCGAACAAGGAATTCTTTTAGGATGGCTGAACAATCTTCCAGTACAGATCGCCGCACAGTCAAAGCCAAGTACATCCTTTAATGAACCTTCTATTGGTTTGTCTAAATTCCTCAATCTGCTGTGCACCTGCCCTCAAAAGTGTGACCGGTCGATATCAATGCTCGGAAGATTTGCTCGACGATAGGAGGGGATCTTTAAAATTCATCACACCACTGGACGTTTCATTTGGAAAAAGCACTAAATACCGGTTATCTATGACAATAGAAATCTTAACATCGTCTAATCTAAGAAACTGGAACAGTATATGCGCGAGAAATCCCAAATATTTATCTGTCTCTTCGACGAACACTTTTGCTCGCTATTTTGAAAGTCACTGACGCGAGACATGACGTCATACTGGCAGGATAGGAGGGCTGCATCACCGATTTCCATGGAGACAACCTTCCCCACCCTGTTTCTTTCTTACTTCGCACAAAAAGTAGGGGAAGGCCCTCCCCCTGCGCTTTCCCTGTCGGTGCTTGGTATTCGCATGTTCTTTTTTACGCAAGAAAAACGGTCTGACCCTTATGTGTGACACAAACAAAAAGGACGCTGTGGCCAAACATGAGGACGCTGTAGCCAAAAAGGGACATAGTCTTAGTCCAAACTATGCACAGTCTGTCCAATAGCAAGAGGCAGGGAGGGGATAATAATTGTGTGCCACATTAAGGTGTAACAAGTCTTTTAATGATGACACTTCATGGCTACTTACGTCACTTACTGTACTCTCAATGATTCATCATTGCCCATAATTGTAACACAATTGCAGCGATGAAAAACGGTTTGCTAATGAACAGAGAAAACAATCAATTCAATAGCTGATTTGAAAATGTCTTTCAAGTATCCTATCAGAAAAAAAAATCTGAGCACCTGCACATATTTTATTTTAACCGATAAACTGGAGAAATGGCGACACCTTTTAAGGCATATTGTTTATGCATCCAAATTTGTCAGGCTATTTATATTCCAGAGGTATAATTAAAGGGTGGAACGCATCGACGAATTGTGATAAAGTGTATAAGGCAGTCAGGTAACTGATATATATGTTCAGAACTTGAGACATGTTGTGGCAGAAATGTAAACATCAGCAAGTTTTAATCTTCTGCCACTTTGCTGCTGTTTGTAAGGCTGACAGTAGAAAAACAGATTCTGATGCAAATTTGTTGATGATATAAAAGAAACTCTGTTCACGTTTTACTCTTTTAGCTCTCAGAGACTGCAAATAGCACTTCTCGGTGAACCAACTGAACGCCGCCATCTCTGTTTTTTTTTAAAGATATTAGCAAATCAGGGTCCACGTTGAAAAGTTCCAATCAGCGAATCATTTTAATTCACTGTTTGCCTGGAGTTTCACCTGATGCCATTTTAAAACCGGGAAACCCCTGGAAATATTCGTCGCCTTAAAATCGCCATGGTCATAAGATGTAGAAAAAGTAGTCAATCATAACGGCTGTACCCACTTGGAGTTAGTATTAAACTATTGACCCTTGCCATCTTCCCCTAACACACAGCATGACAAGTAAACACGTAAATTTGAGACAAGTATTTTGCGGTCATTCTGCACTGATCTCAATATTTTCAAATTATGGAGGTAAGGAAAAAGGCGACTTAGCGCAAAATTCAAACAAAACAGTAAATTATGCCCTGCATTGGCGCCTCCGAAGAGTCTGAATGGGGGGGGAGGCATATGTCGGTTCAGTTAGAATTTTCGACCTTTCTTAGTTGACGGAAAATCTTACTTAATGATTAAAAGTGCATCTTATTTATTCATATTAGATATGTAATTCACACAGATTGCACCTAAACGTCGTAACAAAACTGGCTTTTTCAAGCAAAGTGATCGTTTATTTCCCCTTTGTTTGCAAATAGAATAACCAAGGTATTTAATCTACAGTGAATTTATTTTCCTGCCGATTTGTACAAGCATCGAAGTAATCAAGAAAGGCTATTTTCTATTTACTCAATTCAATTACACAGATAAGCAAAATAATACAATTAAAATCGAAGAAAACCAAATATTTAAAAGCGATATCTGCATAATTATGACAGTTTATGCAGAACATGAGGATTCCTTATAAGAATAAACTGCCTTGAATAAACAATAAAATATAAAAACTATATCCAAGAAAATTAAAATCCTAGATACAAATTCATCGGATTGGTATAATTGTCAGATGATTTATTGATGTGCTTATTAGATAGAATATAAAGTTAACTATGCTAAAAATAGTAGAAAACTATAAACAACTATAAAAATCTTTCCTTATTGGAATTAAATTTATCAATATGAAATTCATTATCTTTCTTACTAAACAAAGATAACTGTTTTCATTGTAATAGCAACGTGCTTACACTTTTTAAAGTTAAAGTTCATGAAGCGATCAGAACTCCAGCTATTTTGACTTGATAGGTCACTTTGTAATTGCCTTTCGTCAGAATAATCAGTTATAATTCTATAACATTTCATATAATCTCCATAGAACTGAACAGTAGTACTAGCGTCAGTAACACTTGGGGCATTATTTATATGGATGATAAAAAACAACGGCTCTAAAATGGACCCTTGCGGTACACCAGATAAAACAGTTTGCGAAGTAAAAGACTGTCCATCAATAACTGTCCTGTGCCATCAATCTGTCAAGTAGCTTCTAAAACAGAAGAGAAATTTCCCTCTTACACCAAAATATCTTAAAATACAAGATTTAGAGGCAAATGAAATCAAACTCGTTCCCAGGGTTCTCTCCTACTCGCCCTCCTAACCGCGGTGAAACGCACGAGCATGCGCAATGCACTCGTACCCGGTCCCGGGGAAATTTCCCGCGCGAAATTTTAATTGAAACCATGGCAGAAACCGGTGTCAGGCAAAACATAGTTGAGCGATCGTCAGAAATACGCTAAAGTTAAACGAAATACTTTAAAGTTATGGTTTTTGATTTAACAGTTGGTAGTTAGATAAATTTTCATTATTCTCCGAGTTCACTAAATTTTTTTGACCTTCACTAAAAAGGTTCTTTGTGTTAAAAGAGCCGACATGCGAAAGCTTGTCGTCGCCAATTGTTTACTGATTATCGCTGTTCCAATGCGTGATGAGTCCAGGAAGGGAGAAGCCAACACGAAGAGAAAAATGTACTCAAAAACAGCTCCGGGCTGTTGATTAAGTCTTATCGAGGGAAGCAGGGGTATCTGCTGAAGGATCATGGCCTTGCCTGAGGCGTAGAAACGCGATACTTGCCGAGGACAAACGCTGCTCCTGTCCATCTTCGTGGGGACACAGTAAAATGCATCTGAAATTCCAGTCCTCGGGAGACTGTATGCAGTATTTGACGATGTGGGCAAGAACAACCTGACAACGTTACTAACTACAAACCTCGGACAAAATGGTGCAATAATTATGCAGAAGCCAGGCAGTTAATAAATCTCTTCACTTAAAAGCAAAAGAAATAGACATTAGAAAATATTGTAAACCACACTTCATTAAAATTTTGTTCTCAGCAATTTGAATTCACTGTCCTCTCATTTTAAGTAATATTTTATAAACAGATGAACAACCTACAGAAATATTTTTTTCTCGGTTAATGGTTTTTTTCAGTTTTTCTCTCAACTCCTCTCCCCTCCCCGTGACATATTTCCTTGCTTGCCTATTGAGTACCTGATCAGGAGAGCCAAGGCTTTCAACATTTTGCTATAAATGCAGTGTGCTTTGCATTATAATGATGAGCTCGTCAGAAGCAATTAACTACAAGTGATCTTCTAAAAACTGGTTGGGGTCTTCCCTGTTTTCAGTTGTCAAAAGAAGAAATGGAAGCAAGGGGTGTACACTCTGCGATTGAAACAGAAGAGAAAAAAAGAACAGAATTAAACTTTTTCACTTAGGCCATAATAATGCACCTTGTCTAAGCCAGAGATGATCAAAGATCAAGAAAGAAGACTTAAAGAGAAAACAGGAAAAAAATAATAAACATGTAACAAATCCTTGAGAAGATAGTTGCCCAGCTCCAAATGATGGCTGGTCAGCTAGACCACTTGGCTAACAGGGTTTTCTAAAAGACAGTCTGAAATAGTGTAAGAAAGAAGACAGAATTGCAAATAAAATTGAGTGGAGCCTTTATTTGTCTTTTCAGTTAAATTAGGTCTCCTTTATGCACATCATTTTCATTCTTTCCTCTCATTTTGCATCCTTTTCTCATCTATCTGCTTCTCCTTCATGGTCCAAATACCTACGCAATTCTTCGCGCATGCTCAGAAGTTTGACCGCGGTGTGCTCGCCCTCTCTCTCTCCGTAGGGCAGGTAGCAGAGAACCCTAGGGACGAGATTGAAATGAGATTTTATTTCGGGTGTCTTCTTACGAGAACTTAAAAACAAAGCTAAAATCTAACCCGTAAACCGTGGAAGTGTCCACGGCCGCTCACGGGAATGTAAAAATACAGAGTCAGTGTATGAGAGTTGAAACAGGATTTTGGGAAGGCGGCCGTAAGTAGAAGCCAGCTGTCCGCTTACGCGAGTGTCCGTTAAAAGAGCTCTCACTGTAAATGTAAGTTCGAACTGCTTTACTTCTACTTCAGTCAATTATTGAATCAAATCGTTTTTCATGACCATGATGGTAACATCGATTTTAACCGAAACTGAGTGATCCCAAACGTCAATCCGAAAGGAGGAGAATGGGGACCGTACGACAGAGTGGAAGCCACGATTATCTATAATTCGAGATCAGTTGCTGACTATTAACAAGAATGACATTTGTGAAATCCGGATTGGTGGTTGAAGATCAAATCTTTTCCATTTCATCAAATATAACTTCAGATAGACGCGACTAAGAGCATGCACTGAAATGGGGAATTAACAACCTGCTATCAGTACAACCTTGATTTTCTTTAATATCAGCGTTAACCTAATGATGTTTCCTGCAGTTGCGTATTACAAATACTGACGATCCCCGTTAACGCAGAAACTAAGGGAACCAGGAAGGTTGATTATAAACCACAAAGTTTTTTGTACGTACCTTCCTAAACAGTCAAGCTCAGAACAGTATTTACAAATGACGTGTTGAAAACTTACACACATTCATAACTGACACCATTCAGGCCCCTTTAACACAATAGAATGGTTTTCTCCATGCTGTTTTGTGTTACACCAAGTTGCCTGTAGCTGTCAGCAGTTCTTTTATGTTCTTCTCCAAACACTGTAATCCGGATAGCAAGTGCACGCTGATGAGATTGAAGAGCTGAAGTGTAGTCCTGCATTTGATGTTGTGTTACACCGAGGTTGAAGTAGCTGTCCGCAGTGCATTCATGTTCTGCTCCAAACACTTTGATACGGATAGCCAATGCACGCTGATGAGATTGCAGAGCTGAGGTGTAGTCATGCATTACGTATTGTGTTACACCGAGTTCCCTGTAGCTGTCAGCAGTTCTTTCATGTTCTTCTCCAAACACTTTAACACAGATAGCCAATGCACGCTGATGAGATTGGAGAGCTGAGGCGTAGTCATGCATTGTGTATTGTGTTACACCGAGTTCCCTGTAGCTGTCAGCAATTCTTTCATGTTCTTCTCCACAAACTTTTATACGGATAGCCAATGCACGCTGATGAGATTGGAGAGCTGAGGTGTAGTCGTCCATCGCGCATTGTGTTACACCGAGTTGCGTGTAGCTGTCAGCAGTTCTTTCATGTTCTTCTCCAAACAGTTTAATACAGATAGCCAATGCACGCTGATGAGATTCGAGAGCTAAGGCGTAGTCATGCATTTGGTGTTGTGTTACAGCGAGGTTAAAGTAGCTGTCAGCCGTACTTTCATATTCTTCTCCGAGCAGTTTAATACGGATAGCCAATGCACGCTGATGAGATTGAAGAGCTGAGGCGTAGTCATGCATTACGTATTGTGTTACACCGAGTTCCCTGTAGCTGTCAGCAGTTCTTTCATGTTCTTCTCCAAACACTTTAATACGGATAGCCAATGCACGCTGATGAGATTGGAGAGCTGAGGTGTAGTCACGAATTTTGTATTTTGTTGTACCTACGTTAAAGTAGAAGTCAGCAGTGCTTTCATGATCTGCTCCAAAAACTTTAATACGGAAAGCCAATGCACGCTGATGAGATTGGAGAGCTGAGGTGTAGTCATGCATTGCGTACTGTGTTACACCGAGTTCCCTGTGGCTGTCAGCAGTAATTTCATGTTCTTCTCCAAACACTTTAATACGGATAGCCAATGCACGCTGATGAGATTGGAGAGCTGAGGTGTAGTGATGCATTGCGTATTGTGTTACACCGAGTTCCCTGTAGCTGTCAGCAGTTCTTTCATGTTCTTCTCCAAACACTTTAGTATGGATAGCAATTGCACACTGATGAGATTGGAGAGCTGAGGTGTAGTCGTCCATTGCGCAGTGTGTTACACCGAGTTGCCTGTAGCTGTCAGCAGTTCTTTCATGTTCTTCTCCAAACACTTTAATACGGATAGCCAATGCACGCTGATGAGATTGGAGAGCTGAGGTGTAGTCGTCCATTGCGTATTGTGTTACACCGAGTTGCGTGTAGCTGTCAGCAGTTCTTTCATGTTCTTCTCCAAACACTTTAGTATGGATAGCAATTGCACACTGATGAGATTGGAGAGCTGAGGTGTAGTCGTCCATTGCGCAGTGTGTTACACCGAGTTGCCTGTAGCTGTCAGCAGTTCTTTCATGTTCTTCTCCAAACACTTTAGTATGGATAGCAATTGCACACTGATGAGATTGGAGAGCTGAGGTGTAGTCATGCATTTCGTGTTGTGTTACACCGAGTTGCATGTAGCTGTCAGCAGTTCTTTCATGTTCTTCTCCAAACACTGTAATACGGATAGCCAATGCACGCTGTTGAGATTGGAGAGCTGAGGTGTAGTCATGCATTTGATGTTGTGTTACACCGAGGTTGAAGTAGCTGTCCGCAGTGCTTTCATGTTCTGCTCCAAACACTTTGATACGGATAGCCAATGCACGCTGATGAGATTGGAGAGCTGAGGTGTAGTCATGCATTTCGTGTTGTGTTACACCGAGTTGCTTGTAGCTGTCAGCAGTTCTTTCATGTTCTGCTCCAAACAGTTTAATACGGATAGCCAATGCACGCTGATGAGATTGGAGAGCTGAGGTGTAGTCATGCATTGCGTATTGTGTCACACCGAGTTCCCTATAGGTGTCAGCAGTTTTTTCATGTTCTGCTCCAAAAACTTTAATACGGATAGCCAATGCACGCTGATAAGATTGGAGACCTGAGGTGTAGTCATTCATTGCGTATTGTATTACACCAAGTTCCGAGTAGCTGTCAGCAGTTTTTTCATGTTCTGCTCCAAACACTTTAATACGGATAGCCAATGCACGCTGATCAGATTGGAGAGCTGAGGTGTAGTCATGCATTGCGTATTGTGTTACACCAAGTTCCGTGTAGCTGTCAGCAGTTCTTTCATGTTCTGCTCCAAACACGTTAACACAGATAGCCAATGCACGCTGATGAGATTGGAGAGCTGAGGTGTAGTCATGCATTGCGTAGTGTGTTACACCGAGTTCCCTGTAGCTATCAGCAGTTCTTTCATGTTCTACTCCAAACACGTTAATACGGATAGCCAATGCACTCTGATGAGATTGGAGAGCTGAGGTGTAGTCATACATTGCGTATTGTGTTACACCGAGTTCCTTGTAGCTGTCAGCAGTTCTTTTATGTTTTTCTCCAAACATTTTAAAACGGATAGCCAATGCACGCTGATGAGATTGGAGAGCTGAGGTTTAGTGATGCATTGAGTATTGTGTGATACCGAGTTGCATGTAGCTGTCAGCAGTTCTTTCATGTTCTTCTCCAAACACTGTAATACGGGTAGCCAATGCACGCTGATACGATTGGAGAGCTGAGGTGTAGTCATGCATTGCGTATTGTGTTACTCCGAGTTCCTTGTAGCTGTCAGCAGTTCTTTCATGTTCTGCTCCAAACACTTTAATACGGATAGCCAATGAACGCTGATGAGATTGGAGAGCTGAGGTGTAGTCATGCATTGCGTATTGTGTTACACCGAGTTCCCTGTAGGTGTCAGCAGTTTTTTCATGTTCTTCTCCACACACTTTAATACGGATAGCCAATGCACGCTGATGAGATTTCAGAGCTGAGGTGTAGTCATGCATTGCGTATTGTGTTGCACCGAGGTTAAAGTAGCAGTCAGCAGTGTTTTCATGTTCTTTTCCAAACACATTAATAAGAATAGCCAAAGCACGCTGATAAGATTGGAGAGCTGAAGTGTAGTCTTGCATTTCGTGTTGTGTTAAACCGACGCTGACGTAGCTGTCAGCAGTGCTTTCATGTTCTTCTCCAAACTGTTTAGTGCGGATAGCCAGTGCACGTTGATGAGATTGAAGAGCTGAGCTGTAGTCGCGCATTTCGTGTTGGGTGAAACCGATTTGCCAAAAGCTTGCAGCACTGCTTTCTTGTTCTTCTCCTAAAAGTCTTAGTGATATCTCGAGTGCTTGCTGGTTTGCTTTAAGTGCTTCTGGATAGCTTTTTCTGTTTATGAAAACTCTACCTAAGCCTAACAAACCCCTTGCATGTGCTTCATTTTGTAAATGAGTAACATCGTTAATATCGTCTTTGTTTGGGGAACTTTCTTTGTATTGCGTCAGGGCTGTTTGATAGTATTTTATTCCGGACGTGTAGAGTGTTTGAGGGTCTTCACTACTTGAAAGCCACAATAACTGTGTCGCAACGTTCTGAAAAGTGAGCAATCCGAGACTAATTTGAGCCTCTCTTTCGATATTCTCTATGATTTGGAGAAGCGAATTGCTTAAACATTGCTTGGTGTCAGCATCGGCAAAAGTCTTTGTTGCTTCGCTTAATAGAAAGGTAATTTCACATTTCAGTGGTTGACTAAGCAAGATGTCCGAGTGTTGTTGAAGTTTTACTTCACTGATAGATTCTTTACTTTCGTTTTTCATTGACGGTATAATAAGCAGTTGCAAATCCCTCATTACGCTACATTGGTGGAGTGCTTTGTCACAAAAGGCACTTGCACTGGAGAGGTCGTTAAGGGACTGATAATAAACAGCAAGTATCTGAAAAATAACCATCTCCAGAATTCGTTTTTCTGCGTCTTTACAATTTTCAAGTGATAATAGCGCCTCTTTTAAGAACCACACTCCATTCTTCGTTTTATCTGTAATAAAGTGATAGATTCCCATATAGCAGAAGTATTTTCCCTTTTCCAGGTTAGGAACAAAGGAAGCTGCAGCTTGAAGGTCGTTCACTTTTGAGAGAAGGTGTCTCGTTTTTCCTTTCAGTCCCCAGGTCACCTCAACGAAAGCTCTGGAGGAAAGTAGTTGTCTGTAGTATGTGCCTTCCTTTTGCTGTTTGGCTGCCTTTATGGCTGTGTCGTATATGTGAATAAAGTTTTTTGCTTCATTGAAAAAGAGCGAGGCAAGAAATATCTCTCCTTTCACCAGTACATCATAAACGCTGTCAGCTCTGTCGGCATCTAAACAGCTCTTTACTACACTTTCAATGATGATCTTCTTATTTTCATAAAATTCAATATATGCTGCCATTGAGTTCCCGGTAAGAAATTGTTCATTAAGCTTCTCAAGAAGGGAAACGTAGAACGCGTTCAAACGACTCTTTGAGGTCAGAAACGTTAATGTCATCTCTTTTTCTCCTTTTTCTCTTGCAAATGATTGCAGGAGCCTGTGCATTGTAAAAGATCCCGGTTTAGAGCTTGAATCAATGAAAGACTTTCTTCGAAGGCTTCCTAATATCTTCCTGGCTTCCATAGACCCTGTGTCACTTAAAACGGCTGCAGCTACTTCTGTACTGAAACTCTCAGGAAGAATGCTTAAGGATATAAGTGCATCTTTTTCTTGCATGGTGAGTTTCTTGAAAGAAGAATCAAACAAGAACTGTATTCGGTGACGAGTTGGGTAATCTGGATTGTTTAACATTTCGATGATACGGTTTTCTGTGGAGGACATCATGAGGTCATCTATAATCTGGCGTGGTTGAGCAGTATCTTCAGATATCAAAGAACACATTAATTTTATGGCTAAAGGAACCTGTCCGCAGATTTGTGCGATTTTTGTACAGTCTGCAGTGCTTGCATTTGGAAGCAACTCAGAAACTATGGTATTAGCTGAGGCTTTATCTAATGGCCTTATTCTTAAACCCTTATGACCTTGAAAATGCAGGTCCATAAACTCAAGAGACTCTCTTGTGGTCACGACGAAAGTCACCATTTGATTTTGCCTTAGAATCTCCTCGAGAAGTTGCATGACCTCTTCCTTTGCGTTCGGCGAACCGCTTTCTAACCAATCATCGAAGTTATCAAGGATAAACGCAGACGGATTTGAAACACTGCTGAAAAGTTGCCAGACCTCTTCATCGATGGATAGACACTGACCAGAAGGTTGTTTTATTGTGGTAGGTTGCCTCAGAAGGCTAAGAAATTTTGAAGCCAAATCTGCTTTCGAACGAACTTCTCTTAGAGAGACCCAATACACAGGCATTCCCTGAGACTGGAGGGCATGTCCAACCGCAATCGCAACCGACGTTTTTCCAAATCCAGGTGTACCCCAAATTGACACCAGTCGGATAGACTCGGAGGACACGTGTCCGATGATCTCTTCACACTCGCTCTGGCGCCCAGTAAAATTAGGAACCACTGAGGGAAGGGAAGCTCCAAGGAGCGATGACCTCACATCTTTAAAAAAACGAAAGTAGACTGACCAATCAGAAGATAAGTGCAAATATCTAAACAAATAAACAAATCGACTTGGATTAAAGATCAATCTAGAATCTATCACCGTTAGAAATGTCTTTTTTGGAAGAAAGAAAAACATAATCCATAAGCTAAGTGATGAAGACTTAAACAAAGGTGCGTAACTGGCTGGAATGAGCTATAGGCTGCCAGCATCCTTGGCATCCATTTCTGATCCCAGAACCGTCTGCGAAGGAGGCTATTCCCTTTTTGGTAGTTTACTTTCCCCAGTCCTGCTAAGCCTCGACTCTACCGGCTTACAGTCTTGATTAGCGCGCGCAAGTACTCTTTTGTCTTAAGTACTGAAAAGCGTGACAAACGAAGCACTCGAATCTTAAAACGTAGCACTTAAGCGCACTTATATCACCAGCTGCGCAGGCTAGGAACCACTTCTTTTCAAATAAATAAATGACAAGTGTGTCTGATCAAGTTTTAATCCCTATTGATAATCAAAATATTTCCTTTTACATAACACTACGCTCATAACATTTTAAGTACAATTATTGTGGCATTTAACCGCGGTAGGACCAGTTCAGTCGGTAGAGCGCTTGACTGCAGAGCGACAGGTCGCAAGTTCGATCTCCAGGGCCGGGCAGGTCTGACTCGGGGGCTTAAAATAACAGAGAAATGCCGCCCTTGCCCTGAAAATGGTTAGACCTTTGCGTGGAAGTTGTTAGACGAGCCTGCATAGCAGGCGCTTGTAATTAGTAATATGAGCGCAAGAGAGAAGGCGCCCCTTTCTTTCTCTTGCCCATATTACTTACAAGCGCCGGCTAGACAGGTTATCGTTACACGATGTGGCTCAACTTTTACCGCTATCGTTTCAGTCCGTCATTTCATACCTGAATTTCCAGCTCGTGCATCACGTTCATCTTGTCCTGATTTCAACTCATTTATCCTTTCCTCCAACCTGGCAATAACTCCACTGCTGGCAGTGTTCTCCACGCACATCTGCTTTAAAACATTGATATCTGAACTTGCACCCTCCAGAATCGTGGCGTACTCTGCTTGTGCTCCTGTAGCAATATGTTCGGAGTCTTTCTTCTTTGCCTCTTTTATAGAGTGCAATATCGCTTTTATCTCACTGATATCTAAACTCACTTCCTCTAGAAATTTAATGTACGCTCGAGTCTCGTCTATTAGTCCCATTTCCAATCTGCGAACCTCATTTGTGGGAAAGTCGGACTCCTTCAAAGTACCAACAGCGTCGATTTGGGCTGTCGAGACACCAAGGGCTTTAAACGCATCTTTGGCGTATTTCACGCGCTGGTCAAAGCTCAGTTTGTCCATCTCAGAACTTGTTGAGTGACACAATGAATTCCTAAGAAGACGAAGCTGATCTATGGCAAGTGCAAAGGTCTCTGGATTGTTTCCACCCGGGCTGAGCACACAAGCGTGGAAACAACCATGAGGTAGCGCACGGGGTTTCACGTACAAATCACTGAGTTTGGTGACGGAGCCTGTGCTGGCTGATGAGGCAAAAGACTGCGCAAATATTGTAGCCTGGAACAGGTTGGTGCAATCCCAGTCATTGTAAGACTGGTGAATAGGAACTTTAGTCCTGCCGCCATCTGTAGTGGCAAACAAATTTCTCACAGCAGTTGAATCGTCCCAGAGCTGGAAACCAGGGCGACCTCCATAGGTGTTGTCCCACATGGTTTTAAAGGTCTGCCGCAATGCTTTTGGAAATTCATTTAATACTAACGAGGAGAACTTAAAGAAATTCAGTTGCTCGTCACTAAACGGCTGCAATGTCATCTCTGGCCGTCGGTATCGAAACCCGTCAATGGGTGAACTGAAATGTGGTAAAATAATATGGAAACCATTTTAGTGGACAAATTGTAGCAGCTATTTTCGCCTGAAATAAATGGCGGTGCATACAAGTGTCAATAGGAGAAAAAAAATTTATTATTAGTGAGCTCCATACTCGTAACTAAAACGTTTTCGATTACCAGACGGGATGAGCATGAAGATGGTTAAAACACCACACTAGAACCTCTTTTCCTTCAATAGATCCACAAAATTCTTACAATATATTAGGGAATAGGGGAAGGTGCAGTGGTCTGGAGAGAGCATTTCAATTCCCTGCGTCGACGCAATATGTGGGTTTTTTCTCCGGGTTCTCCCGTGTTTCGTTCTCCTCAAAAGCCAATATTTTCAAATTCTAATTTGACCAGGAAAGGTAGACGAAAAACCTTCACTTTTTGGATGTGCTACCGCTAAATCATTATTTATTTTATTAACTCTGTAGTATTCATCTTCCATTTTATACGCAGCGTTCAGTTTATCGATTTAATTGTCCACTTTTTATAACATTCAACAATTTTTCGAAAGAAATGTCATAACATCAAGATTGGTGATATGAACAGAATGTGTCTCATGACTGATAAATGAATTCAAATAACCGCTTGTTGTATTGCCTGACCGGCGTTTTTTTTTTTCTGTATGGACCAACCTCGGTCAGAAGCTTTCTTCAAAATAAGGGCATATTTGTGCATTCATTTCGTAAAACACAGCAAAGGAGGTTCACTTAACAAATGTCAAGTTATAGACGTGAATCTGGCGAGGAAAGTCTCTACATTACGCAGCATATGTATCAACGGTGCACTTATGGCTTTCCACTGTGAAAAAAATGGACATTCTACAGTAAAAGTAATAATTGTATATGTTCTTTAACCGCCAAAAATTGTCATGAAAAGCTAGATTTTTTAGACGGGAACTGAGAAAACTTACCCAAATTCAGCAAACTCCGTTGACTTCGCCTCTCTGGTCAGGATACGATTATGAAGGCCGGTAAATTCTGACAGTGTATAAAATGATACTTGCGAAATGGCTCCTATGAACGACAACAATGAAGAAGATTTCTTAAACAGGTAAAGAAAACGGCTCACTCGATGGCTTCAAGGCCTATTAAATGACGTCAGTGTGTCGACAACCAACGCCCACCATTAGGTGAGTAACGATGTTATATCCAGACTCCGGCATTCGTCTCCTGACCCTGATATGTGGATCGGTTTTGCGATGTCAAACGAAAAGTTTCGTGATTTTTTTGTGATCATGCTAGGTGAACAACTTTACAGCGTCTGATTAGTGCAAGAATTCTTTACCAACATTCGATAGGCCTAGGTGTTCTATCGCTTAAAGTAAACTGAAAATGTTTCGTTAAGATATACATCATAACTTATCCCGCCAGATACCAGATTTGTAACTACTCAGCTCGTTTAGTTTTTTGCCTGATCTATTTTAATGTGTTCTGTTTTTTCTAAACGTTTTTTAAGTTGGCAAATGAAACGGTTAGTTGTTGTTGTTATTGTCTACTCCATTCCCAGTCGTTAAGCCTTCGTCAAAGATGATAAATCTGCTGCGGACACTTACCTGGCAATGACAAAAAGATCTGTTCCAATCAAATCTGAGTTGTTGGCGACTGAAATGAAGGTGTTTGATACACGTGGACGTTAGTGAGCTCAGAATAATGTTGAAAATGGTCCACGTCTCCTTATTTACGTTATTCTCAATTCCTGAAAAAGAAATTTTTTCCTTTTTCTTATTTCAACCCAGACTCACTGCCTCTTTCTTCAACATGCACGGTTAGTTGTGAACCGTTGTATAGGTCTTTGTCATTTTGTTAAGCATTCTAGGATATCTTGTACAAGGAACTATTGACATTAGTGCAACGTTTTTTAATCTCTCCCATGCATAAACTCTACAATGATCAAGTCACTCTCGCTTGGAGTACAATAAAAACCCGCTTATAAGATCCTCGATTTTAAGAACCTGTTAGGATAAGATTGTCCATTTGGACCCCTTTTAAGTAAGAACCTGTTTTAGCCTACAATTTGAAACAGGTGATTATTTTGAAAAATTCAGTCAAACACTAAATACACAAATTTAATAGAACAAGCTCTACAGCTAGTAAAATGAAGATAAGACCCTGGCACTGAGACAATTGACGTGTAGATCTATATATCCTTCGTAAATGGCTTTAACATACTTGGATTAAAGAGATTTTTATAAAATATTATGCATGTAATACCAAAAATAGGCCCAAAATAGGTCACACCCACAAAAGAAAAACACCTTCTTTATTTTTAAAAATAAGAACCTGTTTAAGAACCAGAGTAGCTTAATTTTCCGGTAAGCACCATTTCTATATCAAAGAACCTTCATAGCCTAGCTTGGAAAAACTTAGGTTCTTATTCGTGGGTTTTTACTGTATAGGGCTACAAGCCTTGCTTATTACATCGGCTCCAGCGTCTCTTAACACAAACAAGCCTGTTTATGCATTTTATGGTACATTGATGTTATCATAAACATCTTTTCAATTTTCTTATAAACACCTGGTTTCTGGTAAGGTTTTCTATCACACGGCACAGTCAAAGAAATATTTATTACACAACCTTTCATTGATTGCAAGTTGGTGGACGTTACCTTACGCCCTGTTGATCTGCCCGTATTCTATTTGCCTCAAGTCAGAAGACTTGATCACCATTATGAAAGTTTTGTAGTTTTGGAACTACTTTTTGAGGTTCTAGCGACCTCGAGCAATTTTTTGCTTTTCTGAGTAATTTTTGAGCAAAATATAAGTTTAGAGAAAATATCAAGCACGAAAGAGTCAACGATTTCAAGGAAACAATTCACTTATGCGAATTTCTTCAGAGCGTTAAGACAGGAGGGTCTTCTAAAGGGGTTTAAGGATTGGGTCAAAGGTGTGTTCTGAGGATATCAAATCAAATCAAATCAAATCAAATCCTTTATTTAAACAGGTAACGCCCAGGAGCACTAAAGTTCTCGTTAAAACGTGTACGTGTGAATGATTGGCAATTTCCCTCGCTAGGAGAAAAAGAAAATCTTGAGGTTTTCATGTGCCTTAACGTTTCATTATGCATCGCCAGAAATTTCGAATCGACATGCGCAGTGAGAGGTGACACTCAGAAAATATCAATGCAATTTTCATTACAGAGAAATGACTGAGAAAATTTTCGGTTTTTAACTTTGAGAACACGGTAAATTTCAGTATGGATCGGACTCCACGGCAAAATTTCCTGATATTCGCTTTTCAATATCTCAGCGAAAAATCGTCCAAATTTCAAGCAAAACCTCTCGCTCGAGAGATTTCTGACGAATGAGCCCGCAAAGAAGGCAGAAACAAATATTTTGACGGCACGAGATACAACAGGGCCTGGGTACTACGCCGGGGCACCATGGGTAGCCATACCAGGGGTATATAAGGCTGTGTATATCATGTGTACGTCATCTAGGCTTACGAACCAACCTCTCTTTGGTTTTCCTTAAATTTTTTTATTTATTTAATTTTCAGGAGCAATCCATTCTCGATTACATTGTAAAGTCGCGTAGGAAGGGCTTTGAGCTTGAGCCTTGGTTCCTACCCAGATTTCCTGCCCGCAGTTTTTCCCTTCGGGGTTTTTTTGGGTAGGTTTTTTCTGGCCTCCGTCCGACCGCATTTATTTCAGTCAGTGTAAGTAGTTAGGCTGGGGAAACTTAATAAAACCCTGACCAACGGATAACTGGGACAAGGAACACTTCAGGAGCACAGAGGCTGAGCACCGGGAAAACTGGGAACAATCTTCAGTAATGTACCCAACAAGGCACGTAGCCCAATTACCATTAAGGCTGCCAGAAAAGGCTAGGGCGGGACATTGAGTGTAAAAAAATGGACAACGACCCTGGCTAGAGGTCTGTAACATTGCCTGCAATCTAACTGCGTCAAACGAGACTTATGTCGCCTCCTTAAGAGCGGTTCCTGGAAAGCTGACCTTGGCATACAAGAAATATGTTAAGTAAAGGAGGGTGCAAAACTGTGATAACTGTACAAGGTACATAGAATAAGAAACGGGAAAAAAGCTGAAAACTAGCAGAGCTGAGCTACCAGGCAGCCTAACTGACACTAAGCCTGTGTGCTTTTGGGGGGGATTCAGGTCGAGATCAACCGGTTGTAGCAGTTCTTTCTTTTTACTTAGCCTCTGTGCTCCTTACAGTGTTGCCTGTGCCAGTTATCCGTTGTCAGAGTTTTATTTCGCCAGCCTAACTGGTGGCCTAATGGCACTAATCCTGCGTGCTTAACTGGAAGATTCGAGATTCATTATAAGAGAAATGGCCGTTTTGACACTAAAGACGGATTTTTCGTGTGAGACGGGTTTTCCGTTTGATTATTAGAATCAGATAAGTAATACTTCTTAATTTGAAAATGGAATAGTTTTAATTTTGAATGAACAATCCGGTTGACTTTATCCGTCAATTTCGACGGACAGTTTGAAGGCGGGATTATCCGTTCCCGATAGCCCGTGTACGACCGCCCCCTCCCCTCAGAAAAAATCGGAGGTGTCTGTGGGGAGGGCGCGACTGTACACAGGCTAGTCTCGAGACGGATAATCCATTTATAGCTCTAGCGTGAAAACGGCCAATAACAGAATTCCCGTGTCCAGTGTTTTTAATGATAACGAAGGACTGTACGGAAGGACTGTCTGCCGTTGCCTTGTCGGTAGGCCTCAATTTTCCGCGCGGCTAATGCGTTTCGGGTCACGTGGTCCTAGCGAGTTCCCCACCGAAAAGCCTTGACTGAGATTGCGTGGGAAGACGCCGTACAGGGAATAGGCATGGCAATGTCTACCGTAGCGTCAGAGAAAAACAGGGAAATGTTGTTTATCGGCAACGTGTTTTACAAACAGTGACATCTCTGCGTGTTGTTTCACTAGTGCTTCGAGGGCACTACCTCCTGAAAATCACAAATATTAATCCCCAGCAAGAAGCCACACTTTCGCTATGGAAAAAATTAGTTCCCCGAGAGAGTGGTGGAAATGGAGCCTAGGTCTTGGTCAACACCTAAAAGGCGCTTCGCCTAACGTGAGAGTCACACTAGCCAGGAAATAAAAACACAATCATAAGTGAGTTTAGTACCTCCCTTAAAAGTAGCAAATCTAGGGAACATTTTCCTTTACGGTTAACTCTTTTTTCCTCTCGATTTACGGCTTACGGTTAAAAGTTTTCAGTTTTCACGGCTATCGGCTAAATTTTTGGCCGTTTTACGCCTATCGGTTAACCCCATTGAGACCCTCTTAGGTATTCACCAGTAATCACCTATTATCCTATTTACATACGTACTCTGCAGCGTTGGTTCTCGCCAAGCCGTCCCAAAATAAACTTATTTGCCTTTACATTTTATCTGTTGATGTTGTGGAGTGGAGTCAAAATAATTTCTTGCATTTTGAACACATTTCAGAATAATTGACAGTAGTTTCGTTCAGCGGTTCCATTACTGTAAGTATGGTCATGTGTGTGTATCCTGACAATGAGCCCGTACTCGGCCCGCCCCGACAGCGGCTTAGACAATTAAAGAAACAAGATCATATAATTAGCACGAAAATTTTGGTTCGAAATTTCCGGGGAAAGCACTAGATAACATCGACCTAAATCAGATGAGTCATCGATATGTCAGCGGCGTCTTACAAAATGACTGAAATGATACCTCAACTTGCGCTCACTTGATCGATCGCAGCGAACATGCAAAATTTGAGTTAGTTTGAGTTATAAAACTGTTAACATTGTCGTTTCCAGTTTATGTTACTTAAACAAAAATGTTAAATCTGTAATAGACTCAGCTGCATTGCATTGAACGATGCGGCTTATGGTCTTTCCTAGGAACGTTGGTTTCGGTCGATGTTATTTAGTGTCAACACGTCACTAAATCCTATCTAACATCGACCGAAACGCGAAACCTAACCGGAACACGGCTGCGGTTCCAAAACCACATAAATGAAATGAATACCGCGAGAGTCCAAATCTTGTCCTTAGAGTCTCAGTTGTTTACCAGCTTTTCGACTTTCAGCTAAGCATGTTTTTAGAGATTCATAGTATAAAAGTTCTTCCTGAACTTCCACAATCACGTGCCAACATTCAACCTGACATGGCTAGTTGTTGGACTGATTCAGCAAGAGGACAACTGGACAGGCACAGATCACACCGCACCGATTTCCACCGTCTTACGGAAATCGGTCTGATTTTTCATAATCAAATTTTCATTAAATGAAAACTTTCCAAGTTGAAACCTTAAAAATGTTGGACTCGCCGTGCCACTTTAATATGGACATTGACCTTGATGAAATAATCCGCCGATTTGCAAGGCTTCATTTGAGAGATCTGAGGAGAATGGAACTGTCCCATTTTAATGATACACTAATTTTAATGATACACTAGTGAGCAGCACACTTATCCTTTCCGTGAACATATTCACTTGGAAGAAGGAGAAATCATGCTCGCCCGGGGTACAGAATCGAACTCGCAACCCTCCGAATACTAGATCGGACATTCTAACCACTGAACTAGCAGGGTTCTAGCGTTAGGGAAGTCGCTGAATTCTTCTATACCAGCAGAGTGTACTACACTTTTATACTGGGAGCTGAGTGCATTGCACTTCTATGCTCAGTTTCTCGTGTGGCTTCTTCTAGTTTTCAGTTAAGTAATTTTAATGATACACTAGTGAGCAGCACATGTGCACTTCCAGTGAACATATTCACTTGGAAGAAGGAGAAACCATGCAAGCCCGGGGCACGGAAAAGTTCGTGCACCGGGCGAGCATGGTTTCCGCACTGTTCACTGTTCACTGTAAGTGTAAGTGTGCTACTCACTAGTGTATCATTAAAATTACTCTACTAAATTACAAGCGCTTCCCTATTATTTTCCTGAAAATTTTAGCTGCAATGAAACACACTAGCACTGCTAGGAAAGTGAGAATTTTTTCTGATTCCTCTCTCCACCACATTTTTAATCCGAAAATTCTAGGTTTCCTTTTTTCTACGAAAATAGCCTGACCCTGGGAGTGAAATGTGAAAAATCAAACTTCAGAAACTAGTAGGGAATTTATTAGATAAGCTTCGAAAATTGTAGATGAATGGAATGGTCATCTAGAAATTTTTAGCCGTCCTCACGTAATAGAAAATTGTAGGTTGGCAATATTTGCTTCTCCGAACAGATATAGCTATTTGAAAGAAACCAGTCGTTGGGTTCCCCTTGGGACTGGGGCCCAGCTTTTTGGAAGGATGTCCAGCTGCAGCCGTCCTATGGAAAGGCCATTTTTGGAAGAAAGACAAGGAAAATTCATTAATCCCTTATAATTTTATGAGAAAACATGCCCTCTGGACGGTCAGTTTTTAATGTCTGACTAAAAGCCTAACTGGAGCCGTAGTTCTTCCCTTGGTAAGTCCGAAATATTGCAGGAAACCTTTACCTTGCGGACAAAAATAAAATCGCTTATAATAATTCAGATAAAGGAGGCACTTTGGAGAAAATTAAACAACCCAAAATCCTTATTTAGCCGCAATTAAGAGCTTTACATTTCAAAGAGGTCAAAGAGAACGTTCCTGCATCCGATACCATGCCGACCAGAAACAATAAGAAACCGCAGAAAATCAATATGCGAGTCACGACCTCTCAGAATAAAAAAGGGGCAAAAATCACATTTGCTAAGTCAAAACCTTTTTCCTTCAGAGCATAATCTACCCACCAGAGAAACATTTTTTGGAACAAGCAGCATTTTGGCACGAGGTAAAAGTCGTGTGTCTCCTACCCGGACCCCCCCCCCCCCCTTTTTACTACACAAACACACCAACAACAACAAAAAAAAAAAGCCAAAAAAAATCAAGAGGGGAACCACCCCCTCGAAAAAAAAAAGGGGCAAAAACCACATTTGTGAAAAAAAAACCTTTTTCTTCATAAGAGCATACTCCCCCCCCCAGAAAAATTTTTTGGAAAAAGAACAGTTTTGGAACAGGGGAAAAGATTCGTGTTTCCCCCCCCCGCCCCCCCCCCCCCTTTTTACACTAGGGAAGACTGGATATTGGAAACTACCCTTGTGGTTGGCCTGTTACGTCAGCCTTTGACGTAAGATACATTTTGCGGAAATTTTACGCTTTCCGCACGACGAGGTCAAAATTTCGCAACGATGAAGTTTAATCCGTGACGTAGCCTACTAATACAGTCGTTTCTCCTCGCTTCCCCCGCCCCCCGGGCCAAGGACGTTTCGCTAGGAGGAACGTCTGCGATTCAGCGAGCGACAGAAATTCCATGCTAATGATGTAAAATCTGTCCGGAATCTGGTCAGGAGCTCTGTTTGGCCGACGTAGTAGTTATATTGTTTTATCTGTTGTTTACGAATGATAGACAAAAGGCAAAAGGCCACAAAGGTCAAATGTAAACGTGATGAATGAACTACAAAACAGTCAATATTCCTAGAATATATCTTCTTTAGAAAAAGCATCTAAGTTTCACCTGAAGTTTTGTTGGAGCTCGTTCGCAAAAGATCACAAAACTTTACCATAATCGACCAGGAGAAATATAAAATCAAACCACTTTACATTTGGAACCCCATGACTACCGGATTTTTTATGTAAACATTGATTTACGTCATCAATATGGAATTTCTGTCGCCGAGTCGCAGACGTTCCTCCTGGCGAATCGTCCCTGGCGGCGAGGAGCTAGGAGAAACGGCTGTATTCACAGGCTATCCGTGACGGCAATTATTCACTACCCATCGAGTCTGATACGAGTTCAATATCTTTTCAACATCGGACTATAAAAAAAGATGATCAGATTTATACATAACCCCGAGCACTGAACTGATACTGAAATTGCAAAGTTGGTTTTTGGTTTCTCAAGTTGACTGTTGGTTGCACAACTTACATGTTGTGTATTTTAGTAGAATGCTTCGCGCTCAACTTTCAAGAACGCGTGATCATGTTTAATGTGGAGAGTTTTAGTTAACTTATTAACTTTCAATGTTGAAACGTGAAGTTGAAAGTTGGGTGCTGTAATTTAATGCTAGCCGCTCAAGTTGAATGTTGAGTACTAAAGTTGATTTTTGGCGGGGATTAAACACCATTCTCCCGAGGAATACGCTAAAGGAACGAAAAATGGATCTTTCAACTTGTTTACAGTTTTTTTACGCTCACTGACTCTTCAAGACTGTGCTAACATGTGTTAACGATGGATAGGCCCGGGTAAATAGGCCTTCGAAGTAGTCATGTATTTCGAAGTTCAGTCACCTCGTTTGGTCGAGTAATTCTGGGTTATCCAAAAGCAATAAAACTCTCTTTCTTCCCAAAAGCAAATGGAACAGAATGAGTCCTCCTGTTTTATATACTTCGACACCCGTGGAGGGCAAAACAACCTTCCCACATTTACCAAAATTTATATCGTAGCTCTGGTACCTCATGCTCAGTCCTTAACTGGTCAGAGTATTTTTTTCTCTAGCTTTTGCTTTCCCCCTGTGCTAGTTTAATAGCTACATTCCTATAAGTATATCTGTGTGTATGGGCGCCAGAACATGTTGTTTGTCTCTACGTAGCTGAAGTAATCTATTCTTAGATGACATAAAATACAAACATTACCTTTCTTTTCAAGACACAAATTGCCAGCTCAAAGCCTTCCTTCAATACAATGATACGGTGAACAGTAGCATGTAGCGTACATTGAAACTATAAGGGCGTATAAACCTATATGAACACAAAAAAATGATTTAAAAACGTCTTAGACAAGAAACAGAAGGTCACTCAAACTGCCTACTGAAAGCCCAATGACGTCAGTTTGTTAATTTTGATACAGCCAGCGAAGGAGAACCAGCGCCCACTTCTGTGACGTGGTTGAGAAAGCCGACTGACGATTGGTGAGATCTTGTTTCCTCTTCACGCTTGGCAAGGGACCAACAATGTCAATATGCGTGATTCTCTTCATAGGGATGCCGACTGGTATCGTGTGTAAGGGTGCCCTCGGTTTAGATCGAGACTTGCATGTAGCACATTACAGATAACTGCTAGAGTACGTCCATTTTACGCACCTACCGTCTGGTACGAAACTTTTGCGGGTTCTAATTTTTGCGATTTTTGCCGTTTTTCCAGCGATACACAAAATACGTCCTCGAAAATAAAAATTACCGCGAACGTTTTTCGTGCAAAAATTTACCCCAGAGCAAATATTCTCTAACTTTAATTCGTTACACAAAAATACAGTATTAAGAAATCGTTTCTGTTCAATAACAACTTGTCTCTTTCATTTAGAAACAACGAAATACCAGTTTATTGCTTGAAAACATGTATTTCTATTGCACGTACTCAATATCAATGCTGGGTACTGGGTACTTTCTGAAAATCGCAAAAATTAATTCCCAGCAAGAAAAACCAACCTGTCGAACTAATCACAAGAACTAGTTCCCGCAAAACACAAAAAATCGCCAATCCGCAAAAATTTCGTGCCATACGGTAGTTTAGGTAAAGAACAGAATGATGTAAAGGATCTGTGGTCACCAAAGAAGGCAACTTAAGCCCAATGTCAGGATCCTAATATTGGCCCAATTGTATATGAGATTCAAGAGAAGTGACATTTAATTTATCTCATACACAATAATCATGCGATCAAAGTCATGTTTGAGCCATATCAGGGCAGTTTATTGCACGTCCATTTGGGGAAAGTACAGCTGTCTTAGGAGGGTGGGTGGGAAAGCTACGGAACGCTAAGAAATACAACGCTAAACGGCGAGATAACAATACAAAACGTGTGTTCGTAATCCGAGACGTTATCTTATATGGAGAATAAATCGATATTATTAACACCATTTAACTATAGTAAAATGTTACTTAATTTATCTGATACACAATAATTACGCGATCAAAGTTATGTTTTGGCCATATCCGGGCAGTTTACTGCACTTCCATTTGGGCAAAAGAGAGCTGCCCAATGTCCAACCCAAATGGAAAGTTGGTTAGTGATCTGCAGCAGGTTCATTGAAAATGTAAGGACTCGAGTGGCGTACTGAAAATTCCTAGTGTGCGTTTGTGCAATCTTGTGGGGTATATCTAGGAACAACTGAAGACGAGAACGAACAGTTACTGTTCCATCGGCCCAGGAGTTTGATCTCATAGTCAGTTAAGCCAGCGAGGGAGGCGGACCTTGCAGCTCCGATTAAAAAACTATGACCACTGTAGTACCGACTTTGGTCCTCTTCAGCAAGTAGAGTGTGGGGATGGCGTGCTCGATTTCATTGAAGTGGCCAAATCGCTAGGTGTATTAATTGACAACAAACTTTCGTGAAAGAGTCATATTGACAAGTTTCATAGATCTTTTTCTGCCCAACTCAAAATGATAAAAAGAATGAAGTTCCTCCAGGGGGAACAACTTAAAGATGTTTACTACAAAATATCACGTGCTGTATATCTGTCTGGGAGAGCTGCTCTCACTATATAGCCTTTTTTGAAGATATCGAGAAACTACATATAAAAGCTGCTGGACAAATTCATGATATTCCCACCAATTATGCTGATCACCTGGTTCTTAATATCGTAAATGGCATAACCTAGCCTATATATATAAGAAAAGGGTGGTATCTATTTTTTCGGCACCTATGAATCTAGCAGGATGAGCTTTTCAATAAGGATAAGAGGAATGAATAGCGAATTTGGCGGATAATCCCTAATTTTTAGAGGTCCGGTTGTATCGAATGACCTAAATAACAATGCTAGAAATATGGTAATAAAGATCTATTGAAAAGCGCCTAAAAGCAATGTAACGAAATCGATCAAATTAGCTTTCAAACAGGAACCTGCGTTAACGTAAACGAGGACATTGAAGATTTTATATATTTTTAAGCCATTGCGTTATTTGTATATAAATTTATCTTAACTGATATGTAATGGATACAGTTTGTGATTAGTTTTAAACTATTAGGTAGTAATTATTAGATAATAGTAATGGACACAGTTTGTAATTAGTTTTTAATTATTAATTGATTATGTAAAGGTCCACATCAGCCTAGTACTGCCATTTTACTTTTAAACTTTTCAAATTAATGATGTATGTATGAGTGTAAGTATGATTAAGCGTAGCAAATGAAAGAGACGAGGGATATTTTGCTGACGGGGCGTTGGTCTGAAAGTTGAAACAAGGGCGTGGTAGCCTTGTCTACGATACCACGGTGATGGTGAAGAGCGAGGTTCTTTTTCATTGCGCAAACAGCGCAGAGTGTCCCGAATGAGCAGCATAAAGGGTGAAACCTTGTCGTCGCTGATGCGTTTTAGATTTTTTAAGTCGAAAGGAGAGATACTCTATGCAAGAAGCAGAGGAATGTAAACGTGCGTCAGAGCAGGTGAGGTGAATAGACGGATCGAAAAGGTGGCGAGAAGGAACTGTAAATTCGCCCACGCGGAGCATAGGGAAATGACCAGCGGTGATGGTCACCCATCTTACCGTGCCGTCGTCACACGTCGGGATGATAAAGGTCTGAATATCGATCGGAGAAAATGTCGAATGTAAGCGGCGTCTTTGGTTTCGGTGCCGAATAATATTTGCGTTCGATACCACAAAAGGTCTGTTTTGATCGCAAAATTCCAGGTTGAAGTGCATTAGGGTCTTGTGACATATGTAGCGAGCGCACGGCAGGGAGATAATCACTGATAATGGTTTCTTCGGAACTGGCAAGGAGACCAAGGATATATGTACAATGAGAGGAATCCGCGAGTCCTCCTACGAAGTAGTGATGCGCTTTCACTTGAAGCTGGCCAAGGGGAGAGATTTTACAGGCGTTGGAGAAAGGGAAGCCAAGGGACAGTCGGCCAGGAACTTGTCGACCTGAAAACGAGAAAGAGTGCCAGTAGTGGTGGTGGTGGATCCAGGGGAGGGTCCCGGGGTCCCGCCCCCCCCCCCCCCCTTACTTTTATACCAAACTCAGGCCCGAAACAATTCTCTTGAAACCCCCTCCCCCTTATTCCCGGCTGTGCATGACCCTCCCCCACCACTTCGCACAGGCACAGACTGGCCTCTGGGGGGGGGGGTGGGACCAGGGGGGGGGCCCCGGGGCCCCCCCCCCCCCCCCCCCTTTTTTTTTTACCCAACCCGGGGCCGAAAAAAATTTTTTTGGCCCCCCCCCCCCCTTATCCCGGGGCTTGGAGGCCCCCCCCCCCCCCCCCCCCCCCCCCCTTCTGAAGGTCTGGATCCGCCACTGCCGTCAGCCTAATGATTATCAACACCGTGGATGGCAACAAATATTGTGATGAGCGCAGGTGTGAGACAGGAAACGGAGAAGGGTCATAATGTGCTTACATTTGCTAGTACCAAAAGACAAAATGTGTACTACGGGTAAGTTATCGCAATGGAGCAGAATATTGCGACAAGCAAAGGATGCTGCCCAAGTGTAGACGGCAGCTGTAATGGCGAAGAGTTCCTTGAACATAACCGAACGGGACAGGGGACGTCGTGATCTGGGAATGACCCGTAGAGCCGGTCGCCTGCGTAATAGGCACCGAAGCTAGACTGGCATGCGTCGGTGTAAAGATCAAAATGTGATGAGGGGGGCCATTTGTCGTCATAGAAGAAGCTATGACCCTTCTAGGATGGGAGGAAATTTCTCCACCAAAAGGTGCCCTTGTGGAAGGCGTGATTCCGTCGAAGATGATTGGGTCGGACGGTGAGCATTGCAGATGACATCTAACATAAGATGATGATTTCGGCGAGACGAGTAGGATCAATGCGAAGTTTCTGGGAGACAGTGTCGAGTTCAATGCCAAGAACCACAAGGTTTGTTGAAGGAGAAACTGTTTGAGGGGATTGGTAGTAAATCCGAGGTCAGCACAGGTACGAAGCATAACATTAAGATTCGAATAGCAAACGGCGCTTGGAGCGGAAGGGCCACAGTTCCAAAAATCATTGAGGTAGTTCCAAACTGGGTAACACCACGGAGCGCCATCGTGTATCGCAAACCGTTAACAAATTTAAGAAATAGCGCCGGCGAACTCAGGAGACCAAACGGAAGGAACGAAACATGTCGAAGAAATAGCTATTACGCATAGATCCGTCGGACATAAGGAGGGCCAAGTGGACCCCAAAAGCTCTCAGTCACGAGGGTCCGCAAGTATATGGCGGAAGGCGTCTGAAAGATCGAGATACCTCATTGGAGCATTGGGACCAAACAATTTAAGGTAAGAGACATAGCCAGGTCGAGTAAGTCGTAGGAGCAGGTATATAATTCCTTGGAGATTGCGTCGTTAACAGACTGGACAGCGGGCCACGAAAGATCGTTAATGACACACCATTTGCGAGTGCTTTTTCGGGATAGCACCCATCGGAGAGCAAACAAAAGTCGAAAACGGAGGTACAAGGAAAGGCCCAGCCTTTCTGTTCAGGACAGTTCGCGTTCCAGTTCCTATGCGACGGGCGCAGGGTCAGCGGTTGCGGAAGGGTGATTTGAAGAAATAAAGTGGGTACGATCATGGTTAACACCAATACGAACGCCAAAATTGATGTCGAGTAATAATTCGTTTACAAAGTCACAGTCCGGGTGGGTACATAAAGCGTCACCCCAAATGTCAATTTGAAACGGGGAGCGAACTTGCAGTAGAGGGTGGACAAATTTGCCGCGGAGTAGTCCCCCCGACAAGAGTTCCAAACATGGGCGCGTTTGCAGTTGGCTCCCTGGTTACAGACATTTCGTTGAAAGAGGTTGCATCCCTCTTTGCCGGAGGGGGCGTACCATTTCGCGTACTTCAAAGGGGAATTCTTTTTCATTTCCGGTCGTCTTTTCTTCCGTCTGTTCTGGCGCGGGAAATGCACAGTCCTTGACCGGATGGTCAAAGGACTTGCATCGTGAACATTGGCGGGGGTTAGGGAGTAGTACCTTGGCACCTAGGACGGTCGTGTACAAAGTGGTATCAAGGTCACTCAGGCGTGCGCCACTATCGTGAAAAATCCTGGTGGAATATGCCATCCTGGTTTTAATGTCAAACAGGCAAACAGGGGGCCATCGAAATTTACGACTAGCAAGTTGTATTTGCTCGCGATAAGAGGCCAGTTCGAGGTACCGGTTGGTATGGGAAGCCATGACAAGTTTCTCGTATGCCATGCTCGTATGCATTCCACCCTTGTAGCCGTGTCAAAGAAATCAATATGTCGCTTAAGGGGCGCTTTGATTACGTAGGTAATGCGGTTTTTAAAACTCTTCCTTTCTTTGTTTAACCAGCTTTTTTTAGCACGATTCTTTGTCGTTTTGGGGGTTTCTCAGCCATTTTACCCTTATGGCATCCGAGCATGAGCCTACGATAATTTTGGGTGCGGTAATACACTGGACTGTCTCGACTTTGTGCAAGGTTTGAGTTCATTTGTGGTCTCAAAATGCAGGAAAAGGCATCTTAGAGGCACATATCCCCTAGACCCCCTAGAGGCTCACTCCTTCGGCGCTGGTGGGAGCGGCTATGCAACTCCTAAAACGTCCTTTTTTTGTAGTTGATAGGGTCAGAATCTCTGTGCCACTGACGGTGAAAACGTCTTTTTAGGGAAAGTTTCCTTGAAGTAGCCAGCCGATTGGGTAAGCCGCCTTGTCTGACATGATAAACCGGCTGGGTCTATATTCGCGTGTGCTTGGCCCCCAAAATTTTAAACCTTGACGCCAGTTCAAGAAGATTAGTTTCTGCGACAAGCCTCCATAAGCACCATGAAGAGTAAAACTGCCAGGACCACTAAGTTCAGACTCGTTCATGACTCTCGCATAATTTGGAAGCCATAGGTTCAAAAGCTTCTTCCACATTAGTGCAGTCCTTGGCACTTGTTTCTAACCGACACATGGAATTCAAATCAGCAAATTCCTGAAACAGTGAAACAAATAAACTATTATTAAAACAATGTAGGAAATTAGCAACTAAGAACATGCTGATAAGAATAACCTCCTGGAAAATACAAATGTCTGGGGTTTAAGAGGGTTCACAATAGATTTTTTCAACCAAGCATCCTGCTGCTATTTTTCATTCTATCCAGGCCTATGACCGCAATCCCGCTACCTGGTTAAGCCCATGTCGCTCTAGCCCCTCACACCATGTTTCAGCTTTACGTCATTCATAATCTTTTGGGGGAGGAGGAAAAGACTTACTTCAGGAATACATCCTTGGTTTGTTCTAAACTAAAGATACAAAACCTCCATTTACAGTGTATGGAGGATTGAACTGAGTTAGTCACTGTCTTTTGAACAATTTTTCTGGGGTTACTACATGTAGCTATTCATTTTATCGTTAATTTTATTCAGGCAGGAGGTAATCTCATGTCCACTCCAAAGGGACCACCACCTAACTGTGGTGGAGTGGTTTGTGTGTCTCAATGATCCATACAGCTATGTTGCCTGGAGTCTTTGACTGCTGGTAGGGCCACTCATGCCGAACAGGTCCATGGATGACCAGACTAAGTGTGGTCCCCTGGTCCTCCAGGTTGGGGGTTTGGGCTGAGGGCTAATAACCCTATCGCATAAAACCCCGTTATTACAGAAACCAGAAGCAGAGAAAATTCACTTTATCAAGGGAACACTGTGGCCCGTCCCCACAACAGGAGGAAGTGAAGACGGCTGCAGCTAACCGAGATAAGTGGAGGGACTCCTTGAAGGCCTTACAGGGTATGTACTACAAGGCACGAAGAGGATGGGTGAGGTGAGGTGAGGTGAGGTGAGGTGAGGTGAGGTGAGGTGAGGTAATGTCATGTGCATTGTGCATTGTGCCCCAAAAATGAGCAGAAACAAATAAATTAAATGAACATAATTCATTTGGTAAAAATCCCAACTGACCGTGGACAAACCAACTGACCTACAAGCAAGACAAATGAGCTGAACACGCAGCTAACAAGAACATATTCAATATATTTAACCTGGAGTCTCCGCATTGCACTTCCAGCGCTTTAAACACTCAGCCATGTTACCTCCTCAAGGGTCAGTGGCAATATCTTCATGTCATCTTCATTGACTTCTCTCTTATCTTTCAAGTCTCATTAGTTACCCACTAATACTGTAATTGTATCTGAACCACTAGAGAAGTAAAAAAGAAAACAAGAAATAAAAATATTTTAAAATTTTTATTCCTTGTCACTTGTTTGAAAGTAAGTAAAAAATTAACTAAGACATTAGTAACAGTTCAGCATGCACATGAAGTGAGTGAACAATCAATGGGTGAAAGCTAAGTCCAAGTGTGACAAATAAACCAGAATATGAGCAAAAACATGTGCTTTTGATACTTCTTATGTTAGCAATTAACAATGACGAAGGTAAATTAGGCACCATGTATGGCTGTCCAGAGGTTATCTTAGTTCTTGGAGGTGTTCCAATCTTTGATTATGATTGATCATTGAGAACGGATGTTTTATGAGTCAAATGAGTCAAGGAGTCATGAGTCATGAGTCAATGAGTCAATGAGTCAGATCTGAAAAAAATAAAAGTTTCGGTAGAAACAATAAAATTAAGCATTACTTTTACTAATTTGTCTACTTGCTTCATTGCTGCCTGCACATGCAATGCCTATTTCTGACTAGAAATCTTAACCTGGGCTGTTTGTTAGCAGTATTCCAGGCCCTGCCGCTCCTACTACATGCATGCCCCGAAAAATAGCCTTCCCAGACACCCTTCAAGAACCATTTAAACCATCAGACAATCCATGCTACTAGAGTTTCCATACCAGAAGTGAAGTGCTGCCCCAAGGTTGTTCATATTAGTTGCTGCACAAGTTTAAAAAAGGCAAACTAATGTAAATAAACACAAACATAATGCAAACAATGAATGCCCAAAGATTTTAATCAATCAACGAGCCTTGAAAGCTATTTAAAATTACAATGGGTATACAGTAATACCTCAACACTAATTATTCGTACACTGTATGTTTCTAATATAAACACTGACTGTGTACAACTGTTCGACTCGCTGTTTCATACTCCTTCTCGGGCAAATTACAATAATTGTAATTCAGTTTGTTCGCCTCGTAGCATCATTCATCTTTTGAGGCAAGTAAAACTGATTGGAAATGTGGTGAACTA
>CALNXI010000105.1:223069-225569 GCA_942486025.1 Porites evermanni | reverse complement strand
TCTCCTGAGTGCATCCATAACTCGGCAGTACACGATAAAGTGTTTACCATGTGTTTTATAAGGAAATTTAAGAGGAAACGTTGGAATTTGTTAACCGATAGTAAGGAAAAGAGGTGAGTGTTGTTGTTGTTGTTGTTGTTGTCATCTCTGCGAGCTGTGCGGGCTATGGCGTGAGATCATTCTTCGCAAAGTTGCAACTCTTACGCATCTTTCGTGCTCTCCAAACTCCCGCGTGCATCCATAACTCGATATACGCACACCTAAAAGCATGAGCAAATTCTTTTATAACATAGCTGACAAAAATGCTTGCTTTTTGATTAACTGCAAAAATTCTCGTAACGCGCTACACAATAACAAACGGTTCTATTGGCTGATTACGAACACGCCACAATCGTCTAGTTTGAATGAAAATGTTCTTTCTGTAAAACTGAGAAACAAAATTTGCTTCTTTATCCGTATAACGATCAATGGAAACTAAGCAGAAACAAAGGTAAAAGAGTCTTAAAGTTCACCTAAAGTTAAAATACTAACATGTTCGTAAGAAGTCGTGGAGTATGTTTTGGATTTACAGAAAAGATGTTTACGTTTTGCTCGGCGAAATCCAGAAAACATGTTTTTAGCGAAGACGACTGTCATCCCTCTTTAAACTTACATTCATTTACTAGCTTTGGCTGGTCATTGCGGCTTCTTGAAAAGACCTGGCAGCTGTTGTTTTTGTGAGTAATAAATTTATGTCTCCTTGTGTAATTTGTGTTGTTATTGCGAGAGAAATTTTCCTGCTTCAGTCGGATTGTTCGGAGATAACAATAGTGCGTAACAAATTTAAAAACAACAATAAAAAGGGAAATTTTACCCTTAAATGTTGTTGATGACCAGTTTGTGTCTGTTCTGTTCCCAGTGAATGTCTTTCGGCCAAAATTTGCTGCAGTTGCTCTTCCGACAAATTTGCGAAACGCGCAACTTGCGAGTTGTTTATAATTCGGCTTTATTTTTGCTGCTTGTTGGATCAGGACCTAAAAGGTCAATGCCGATACAAAAATTGGGCAGTTCTTAGCTGGTTTCTTCTATATTTGAAAGAGAAGGAAAACTGCACTGCAGCTTAAAAGACGACAACTGTATTTTGCGGCCAGATAAAAATTTGCTCACGTCATCTTATTTACGCACGGGCGTGCGTAAATAAAGATTTTGTTCATAGCGGCTCAATAGGACTCATATAGGGCAAGCACGCGCGCTATGTTATAAAACAATTTTTCGGTGAATTTATAGTTTTCCGGCACCTAAATATGGATTTTACAATCATTTTAGATTACACTTTCTCTCAGTTTCAGCATAAAAACATAAGCTTAACTGTGAGGAAAAAAAATATACTCACGTAAACATTGACGCGTACTGCTTTGAGCGCGCCCTACAATAATAAACTTTTAAGTGAACTGATGCATTGATCGCTTTGAGAATGTTATAAAACAATTAGAGCAAGAGGAACTCAAGAGGCTAGAGTTGCACTCGGCTGCGCCTCGTGCAACTCTTTCGCCTCTTTCGTGCTCTCCAAATCCCGCGTGCTCAGTATCTCGACATACGCACGCTGACGCATGAACTAATTGTTAATTGTTTTAATGGAGCACATACCCCCGAATTTACTTCAGTAATTATAAAACGTAGCTATTAAACTACCAAGGTAGAAAAGCTGCAAAACGATAATTACTTATGACCAGTTAAGGACTGAGGTATCAGAGCATATATATAATTTTCCTTTAATGTGGAAAGGTTGTTCTTTGATGTTTTGCCCTCCAGGGATGTCAAAGTATAAACACAAAATAGAAAGATTTATCGCGTTCCATCTACTTTTGGCGAAAGAGAGCGTGAGTTCTTCGCTGAACTTCGGAATACTCGACAACTTGCAAGGCCTGTTGATCATTAAAAGCTGCAGCTGTCGCAGTCTTGAAGAGTCGTTGAACGCCGTTATCAAAGCAGTAAATGGATTGAAATATGCTTTTCAGTGTATTCCTCGGGAGCGCAGTAGTCAAGGGGGTTGATATGGCATGTAACCAATGCTCTGTGATTGGTTACATGCCATATCAACCCCCTTCACTACTGAGCGCCCTTCTTTCGACAGCAAAACTGCAGGAGAAGTCGTAAATCAAAGGACTTTGCTAAGTAAGTGAGCAGTTTAATTTATCATTTAGTTTGCATTTAACTTCATGACTGAGAAGCGGACAAAAATCTGGATGGCTTTATTGTGCATACCTTAACGCCAATTAGGGAGTAACATGACTTTTTTCGGGAATATTGTTTATTTGCGCCCGCGTAGTGTCGTTTGCCGCCCGAGCGCGAAGCGCGAGGGCCGCAAAGGACACTACAAGGGCGCAAATAAACAATATTCCCGAAAAAAGTCATGTCCTTATCATTATTATCAATAAACAAGGCCAAATGATATCAAGAATGCGAGTTTTAATAATACAAGCTAAGTGAATAACGAATTCAAAGGCACTGCAAGTCATCG
>CALNXI010000105.1:212516-221638 GCA_942486025.1 Porites evermanni | reverse complement strand
ATCTGAGTTTTGACTGCTAATTTCTTCCATTACTTCAGTTTTCGCTCGAAGACGATTCGACGACTGAAAAAACTGCAGTTCAAAACTGGAGTTTCGCAACACTAGGCTTACTCTAATTGGTTAAAATCCATCGGATGATGAAGCAAGAACCAATCAGCTGTAGGGCTGATAATGCATTAGCAGCCCGCTGTCAGTCTTTTGCGGCCCGCTGAGCGTGTGTTTTGAAGAGGCCGATTTTCTATTTGGCCGCGTATATTGATAATAATACTGAATTGTTTCACCTCTGGCGATAAAATAATGATGGCAAAGAATTCTTTTTAATCAGACGGCCTAAATTAAGTCAGTTATTGAACACGCAATCTCGAGGCGTTTATACATTTCACAGCTATTCGTCATTGTGTCCTGATAAAGCCGAGCGTACTCAGTTGGGGAGTTTAGGTAGGTTTTCTAGTTTACGCATCACTTTTGGCGTTCACAAAGTACGTTGGATAATTAGAAGTTCTATTTTTACTGTATATTTTAGCTACTGTTCATTCTATCCTTAATGACCTGAATTGTCTTTGGCCTCTCACAATGATGCTTTCGTTGTTTATTTTTCGGATACTAAGAGACTATCTCTTTCAGTGCCCATATATCCAAAAAAAACGCGGATATTACGGTGGAAAGCGTTTCATATATTGTATACACATATACATTATTTTGTGGTATTTCGTGCGTCAAAACTTTCTTTCAATTTCCTTGTCTTTCTTTTGAATGAATTAAGACAAATTGAGACTACGTGTTTTATATAAGTTTTTTAAAAAAAGTGTGCAAGTGTGTGTGAAAAGGGGTGAAAAAAAAGAACGAAGATACGTAGTCGGAGCACCGATACAAGTCTGGTTTCAAGGTAAGATAATCCTGCATGCCCCTTTTTCAGGGCGCGTTCAGACATATAGCAACCTTATTGAACTACAAAACAAATCTTGAGTAGAAAGAGATTATTCTACGCTGTATTACTTATCCCGTACGGGACAGTAAAGGAGGGGAACCTGACAGCGACTTTCGCCCTGCAAGTGCATTATATTGTTACGTTTTAGGCATCTAAAAAGCTTTTCGGTCTTTACAGATGCCGCTCTGAGTGGCGCTATAAAATTATCAGCTTTTACTGATTTGTTCGGACATTACATCTAGTAATCTTCCCGAAGATCTTTTATGCCATCATTTTATTTAAGTTTACGAAAACAAAAGTTTTTCTGATACCTTTTTTTGCTATTTTTTAAGCCAACTGGAATCCATTGGAACTATCATAAACTTATACGAATCGAAACACCGGTCTAGAAAATTCGTACCTTTCTCGACCTCCAGAAGTTAAATCTTTCAGCCCAGTCTAGGCAACCGCAAATTTATATTTTACAGACAACAGTCTTTTTACAATGTAAAATATATGAGTGCCCGGTCCCTATCGTGAGTAGCCGAACACGACAAACCGAGTTAAGGCTAGATAGTGCTACAAAGTGGTTGGAACTGGGATAATCATGAATTAAACGCGCAAGAAAGCAAACACTCTAAACAATTTCTATTTCAGGAATCGAGAAACGAATACATCAGAGGACCTACAGCATTGTTGCGATCGCAGTTGGGGTGAGTTTCTATTCCCGGTATCTGGCATATTGGGTGGTGGAATTATTAAAATACAGGTTGCAACAATATAGAATTGACCATTTCAGGTACTTTTTAGGTGTCCGCGTCCGCTTAATAAAGGTTTCATTTATAAACGTAAATAAGAGAAATAAGATTGGGGACTTCGGCTACTGTTNAGTGCCCGGTCCCTATCGTGGATAGCCGAACACGACAAACCGAGTTAAGGCTAGATAGTGCTACAAAGTGGTTGGAACTGGGATAATCATGAATTAAACGCGCAAGAAAGCAAACACTCTAAACAATTTCTATTTCAGGAATCGAGAAACGAATACATCAGAGGACCTACAGCATTGTTGCGATCGCAGTTGGGGTGAGTTTCTATTCCCGGTATCTGGCATATTGGGTGGTGGAATTATTAAAATACAGGTTGCAACAATATAGAATTGACCATTTCAGGTACTTTTTAGGTGTCCGCGTCCGCTTAATAAAGGTTTCATTTATAAACGTAAATAAGAGAAATAAGATTGGGGACTTCGGCTACTGTTCGCTTTTAGGGTGTCCGCTTAATATAGGTTTCACTGCACTTAAAGACTGGTCTCACGGGAAACAGTTAATTTTCTTTCCCTCGAATCGTATCCCAGGAAAAAAATTCATTGTTTCCCTCGGGATCAGTCATTAAGTGTGTATTGTTATATTTCTAGACTTTCACTCAACTAAACAGGGACTGCCATTGGTTGATTCTTGGTCCCATGGCACTGACTAAAATCAAATGTATCTCGATCGGATAAATTTGAGCGATTGTACCCCGCTCGACCCTGCTCAACTCGACTCGGGATAAAGTGCAGCACGTGATCAAAGTGGAAAGTGGCGTGACATAAGCGGGGAAAAAAACCGCTAATTTTCACTTTCGGGAATGAACACAACACCACAAACATCAGTAAAGCCTCGAGCTAAAAAGCAACGAGTTTCAAAGTTGTCCCAAAAGAGAAACAGAAACTTGAGGAGGAAAAAGATGCAGATAATATAAGGAAAGTACTTTGTAAATGATTGATTCAGTGGTTTTGAGAATTAAATGTGTTCTTACAAGTACCGAGTCGACTGTTTTGATTCGCTCCGATTATTCATTTGTTGCTGTTGAAATGAAAGTCTAGAAATATAATAACAAAACACTTAATGTCAGGTCTCTCGGGAAATTATACCAGTTAGTTAACTGTTTTCCTCGGGATCTGACATTAAGTATATACTAGTAATAGTTGGCACTACAGCAACAGCTGCCCCCGCTATGTATATTTTCGGTCAATAGTATTCTTGCTCGTTGTGTAGCTCTTTGAATTATACCGATTCATAATAAAGATTTTCACACATATTCCATACAATAAGTGAGATAACTACAGGAAACGCAAGGTTCCATGCACATTTTCAGTTCGATTTACAAAGCTTTGATCAAAACATTCTCAGTTTCGAGAATAGTTTATTCTAATCCATAAGAAAAGATTTAATTAGAAGTTGAATTTTTCGCAATTTGTCTTTCACTTTTTACATTCAGTTCATTCTAATTGCCGGAAAGTAAGCCTAGAAATTGAAAGGACATTTGATCAATTCACGCTCGCGCATTCTGGTCTTATTTTAAACTTTATAGCGGAAGGACATCTATGAGCAGGGAATAAGTCAGCACAGAATTTGATTGTCGGCGAATTTCTGTAATCGTCAATCGTTAGAGTACAGTATCTTTATTAAATCTCCACTACGTGGCCTTTCCGATTTAATTTACAAAAAGGAACAAAGAAAGAAGAAGGAGAAAAAGACTAATTTACAAATCTAATTGTTAATAATAAATGGAAAAATAGAAATAAAATTAAATTAAGAAATAGCTACGATAATATATCGTATATAATATATACATATACGTATACTTATTATTGCCTTGAAAATTCTATGACATATAAAAACTGTTTTAGTCATGTAATCAGTCACCTAGTTCTCGGTGTGACATAGCTACAGCTTTGCACCGCACTTAAAGCTAGTGAGCGTTTTACTATTTCTTGTGCTTGCGCTTAGCGAGTTCCAAGTGTTGATAGACCGATAGTAAAAGGAACGTTGTGCAGTGGCTGTCCTGCACATAGGAACGTCTAGATTTTCCCTGAATCTGGTATTATAACTATGGATTCCTGTTCTTCTATTGATGTAGCTATTTAAATGGGAGGGCGCAAGTCCATTCACTATTTTGTACAACTGTGTGACATCGCGTACTAACAGCAGATGTTTAATCGAGGACCAACCCAGTCCCCGCAAGACTGGTGAGATATGGTCGAACTTCCTAGTATTAGTTAAAAATCGAGCAGCAAAATTTTGTACTAGTTGCAGTTTATGAATGTTCTGCTTAAAAGTGCCAGACCATACAGTAGAACAATAAAAGAGCTTACTAAAAACCAAGCAATTCAAAATGGTGAAGAGTGCTGATTTGAAAAATAGATGCCTAACTTTGCTTATCTGACACTAAGTAGAGATAAGGGAAAAAGTCAATGTATTTACATGTTCATTAAATGTAAGGTTCGAGTCTAGTATGATACCCAGGTCTTTGACTAAGGGTACGGGAGCTAGGTTTTGGCCAAGAAAAGGAACTCTGACATCCGGAATTTTACTTAATAGCTGTCGCATTCCAAACAAAATAAGTTTGGTTTTACTAGGATTGATGAGTAGCTTATTAGTACAGCACCAGGCGGCGATGAGACGAAGACCTTCGGGGACTTTAGTCAGGCAGGAGTCAATGTCCTTGGATGAGAACGAAAGGTAAATCTTGGTATCATCGACATATGACTCGACACTTGAAAATTTGACAACGGAGGGTAAGTCATTCATGTAGAGACTGAACAGGAGCGGCCCTAAAATGGACCCCTGAGATACGCCATGTGTAACGATTAGCTCCTCAGAGTGGGATGTTCCTAGTCGTGTTGACTGCATACGGTCGGTAAGGTAGCTCTGAAACCACTTCGACGCTTTACTTGACGCACCCAGCCCTTGCAACTTAAGAAGGAGTGTCCTGTGACATATGCTATCAAATGCCTTGCTTAGATCGATCAGGACCATAGCCGTTATCTCCTTCTTGTAGCTAGTGATAAGCTAGCCGTTGTTCACTCGTCTTGCTTGTTTGGGGCTGAGTCTTATACCGGTCAAAGAGAGAGAAAGAGTGTCTGGCAAGGTTTCCAATCAAAGATTTGTGAACTGGTGTCTGGCAAACTCTATTTGTATACACAGTTATACGCACCTTATAACTTCATCTGCACTTAACGAGTGTATTTTGGTCCATAACTTTCAAAACAACATGAAACAACCGCTCCACAGAATGTCTCTGATAACACGTAACGCAAAAGTTGCAGAAGAGTATCGAAGTATGACTGCACAATAAATGTCACAAAATCTAACCTAAGCGGTCCCTTCGGGATTTTCTATCTTTACGTCATGCTAACCATTTCGTACTTGCGGGCGCAAACAATAGAAACTTCATCGTTACCTTTCGATTCCTCGCGGCCCCTGTTCAAGCAAAACCAGATTTTTTCTGGCATACTGACTGTATATTTCAACTGTAAGTACTTTCCTTAATATAGGCGAGAGTTACTAGGGTGCCTCCTCGGGATTTCGCCTTCTGGGCGAAATCCCTGCCGGGGCAATTATTTTTTCGTTCGAACTATTTCTTCGTTTCTCATTGGCTCAATTTCTCGGCTAATTTTTGATAAATTAATAGCTCAAATTTGGAAGAGGTTTGCCATATCAGGTAAAATGGCAGGAATAAATAATACCGTAAATGTGACCCTCCACAGGATTTTAATGCTAAAGGTGAAAGCACGTGCACGACACGCTTTCACTTTAAAACAAAAGAATTTATTTTAACACGCTTTAGCACGCTTGCAATCTTGCCTCATTAGCAATTTCTTTTGTTTCAGAGGACACGCTTGAGACAATTAAGCGTGAGCAAGTCGAACAAAAGAGCGTGTTAAAGTTTTCAAACAAAAGCTCCGTGCGAAAAAGCACAACACGTGTGCGCAAAAGCACGCTAGGCGTCATCCTCGGAGACCCAGGGGCGGTCAGTTGGGCCGGGAGAAATAGCGCGACAAAAGTTTTCAAGTACAGGCGGAAAAGCCCCTGGGTACCGACTCTCACCGGACCATTTCCAAACGGTCAAGCGAATGCTGGCTCCTGATTGGGCACAAAAAATGCTTTGTATTATTGTGCCCAATCGGCGAACAGCATCTCCTGAGTTCTTTTCGTGAGTTCGTACACGACGGCTATTGACTCAATTACGGCTTGTCTGGCTCGCGCTAATGCACCAAAGAAATGCACGCAATGAGGAATCTTTCAGTTTGATATAAACGCTGCATTTCAAAATACTGGTAGTCTTTGCACTAGAGCCTAAATAAGCTAACAAATATTTCAAGACAAGTAAATTTTAAATTCTTCAAGTAAAAGAAAGCTTCACACACAACCTATCCTTTTTACTTCAGTTTTTCCCACGCAACGTAATTAAGATTGATTGACAGCTTGGAAACCGCAAGTTTGCTAAGTTGGTTTTAATGAGATGCAAAGCAAAGTTACTTGAGATTTTGCTTATGCCTTCGCACGCGCAATTTTGGTTGAGTAAAACTTAGCAGCTCTTAAGTCTTACTTAACAGCCTAGTGTAAAGAAAGCCACTTTCCACAGGAAAACTAAAGACGCTTTTCCAAAAATACAAGCTTGACGAGCTTACAACAGGTATTTACGCTTGCATCGATCACGCCTTCTTAAACATATGCCGCGACAGCTAACAACCACGAAAACGTCGCATGAAGAGTGAACTCACATTTTTTCAGTCTCTATCGAGATTAGACTATTCCAACTCACTTACTTTGTCAAACGCAAGCGAAATCTTCTGGAATTAAATTTCTATCAACCATATCCAAGTTCATAAAGAGAAAGAAAATCTTGTCATTGCTTGTTTACGTCCTTCACAAAACGTGTGAAATTAGGCATTTTCACGTGGTAGTCGTGCAGTGACGGCAAAGAAATATATGCAAAAAGGGTGATGCACGTGCAAAGTTGTTGTGTTGCCTTGTCAAGCTATTGCTTTTTTTACTTTCTCGTCGCCTCTTCATCTTGAACTTCCTAATATTTACGATACATTGTGATCCGTCAGAAACAGAATTTTCTCAGTGCAAATCGGCTCCTGCTGATAGCATCCGAAACGTTTTTCGACTCATCGGTAGTTCCTTTGTTTCTGGTCATAGGAAAGCTTGGTGAACGAACCGGGCAACTGTGGCGAAATAATAGCCGTCGTGTACGAACTCACGAAAAGAACTCAGGAGATGCTGTTCGCCGATTGGGCACAATAATACAAAGCATTTTTTGTGCCCAATCAGGAGCCAGCATTCGCTTGACCGTTTGGAAATGGTCCGGTGAGAGTCGGTACCCAGGGGCTTTTCCGCCTGTACTTGAAAACTTTTGTCGCGCTATTCCTCCCGGCCCGACTGACCGCCCCTGGGTCTCCGAGGATGGCTAGGCGTGTTATCTATAAACGAAATAAATTTCCTCTATAAAAAGGAACCGGAAATGATTATGAACGGCCCCCTTTTTTGGTAACTATCGAGAAAGAAAAAGTTCTACCTCAGCGATCGCAGCGATAGTATCTGATTGAAAAAACGTTAATAACTGTTTAACCGCTTTTTTAACAGAATTCCGAAATTGTATGGTGCTTTTTTGTTTGATTCTTTGTTTTTGCCACGATAATACGGCGAGTTTAGAGTACTAAAGCTCGATCCGAGAATTAAATCTCAGCTGTCAGTCACACACTGAGAAAAGAGAAAAAGAACCAAATTAAAAGAAGTCCGAGTGAAATTCTTGAAGGCAATCATCTGTTCGATAAAGTTCCGTCATTGAATTAATTCATCGAGCTCGATCTAAAGGGGTGACGGTCAATTTGCTCGAAAGTGATGTCGTTTGAAGTTATATGTCGTCCAAAACCTGATAATATGAGTTTTGTCGCCCAAAATTCACAGAAAAGTCGCCCGAAATCCTCACTCATGAGGCCTGAAATTTCACCATGCTCAACATCCAACATGTCCTAGCATGGTATTACCTGAAACTTATCGGGCTTGTTTCGTCTCATGAAAGTGAAAAAAAAAAACCAAATATATTCTGTAGTACTACTGAATTATCGTTATTGTTTCGTCTGTTATGAACGCAATGACGGAAACATGGAAAAACGGACTTACCAGGATGTACCCGCTAACGGAAGCACGTTTGCCTCTGTGTTTCTCGCAACGGAGTCTAGTATTCTACAGTGTTTTTAGTTTACAGATTCTTGTTTTTTGTCCTGTGAAGAACGAGATATAGTACACGTTAACAGCGCTTGATTCGTCTTAGCATAGCGTAACGATATATCTTCACATAAATTATGATTGAGAGCGCTTCGTTCGTCAGGGGCACCTAACGGCGATTTCCTCCTAAATATATCCTAGCATCCTAGGACAACTTCAGTCTTTTCGAAATTACTAGGGCTTCAGCATTATTTTCCCGAAAAATTTAGGTTCCAATTGAAAATATGAGGAAAGGAAAGGATTCCCTTCTCTACGAAAAATAGCTTAACCTGGGGAGTGAAATGGAAAAAATTAAACTTCAGAAAATCGTAAGCAATTTATAAGATACGCTTCGAAAATTGTACATGTATGGACGGTCATCTAGAAATGTTTAGCCTTCCTCAACCTATAGAAAATTCTAAGCAGTTTTTGTTTCTCCGATTTAATTACCTTCGTTCGTCTCAGCATGTCTTAAAGAAATATATTAAACTAATTTATTTAACTTCATTTCTCTGTGCATTACTGCTAATAAATATTCCGGTGGCATAACTATAATTTTCAGGCGACATAACCTCAGTGCCTCGCATGCGATAGCAGGCCTCTTGCAATTCCGGTCAACAGCCGACAGCCTGAGGAATTGGTTTACACTGATCTCGCGTTAATTCCAGGCTAGACGAGCATTAAGTGGTGATTTTCAAATGGCTACGGTTACGATCAAATTCCAAAACAGTCTCAATTGCTATATTTGATTCACTGCGACCAGTTATCAATGCTGATTAAATCCCCTGAAGACCCAAGCCATTTTTATCATCTTAGCAGTTTTAGTAATCAACCGTGTTCAGCGTGTCTTACCCAAATTGCACGCTAAGCGTGATATAATTCGCACACTTACCGTGACATATGGCACGGTCCAAAAAAACAAAAGGTCTAGCGTGTTAAATTTACCAAAACAAAGGCAAGTGTGTCCGTCTTTGTTATTTCAATTTGATATGCGCATATCCGTGATCTACGGCACGCTAAGCGTGTCGTGCAAGCGTGTCGTGCGCGTGCTTTCACCTTAAGCATCAAATTCCTGTGGAGGGTCACAAATAGTCTACTATTTCATTTGAATCAGTCTCTGAAAATCTCAAGTTTCGATAAACACAGTTTTAGACAGCTTCCTCCAGCAAACATAG
>CALNXI010000105.1:202516-205016 GCA_942486025.1 Porites evermanni | reverse complement strand
ACGACAAACCGAGTTAAGGCTAGATAGTGCTACAAAGTGGTTGGAACTGGGATAATCATGAATTAAACGCGCAAGAAAGCAAACACTCTAAACAATTTCTATTTCAGGAATCGAGAAACGAATACATCAGAGGACCTACAGCATTGTTGTGATCGGAGTTGGGGTGAGTTTCTATTCCCGGTTTTTTAATGTTTTGCATTTCCGGTATCTGGCATATTGGGTGGTGCAATTATTGAGATAGGTTGCACAATATAGAAATGACCATTTCAGGTACCTTTTAGGTGTCCGTGTCCGCTTCATAAAGGTTTCATTTAAAGTAAATAAGGGAAATAAGTTTGGGGACTTCGGCTACTGTCCACTTAATAGAGGGTGTCCGCTCAATACAGGTTTCACTGCAGTTAAAGACTGGTCTCACGGAAAACAGTTAATTTTCTTTCAATCCAATCGTCTCCCGGGAAAAATATTCACTATTTCCCTCGGGATCAGTCATTAAGTGTTTATTGTTATATTCCTAGACTTTCACTCAACTTAACAGGGACTGTCATTGGTTGATTCTTGGTCCCATGGCACTGACTAAAATCAAATATATCTCGATCGGATAAATTTGAGCGATTGTAACCCGCTCGACCCCGCTCAACCCGGGTCGGGATAAAGTGCAGCACGTGATCAAAGTGGAAAGTGGCGTGACAGAAGCGGCGGAAAAAAACTGCCAGTTTTCACTTTCGGGAATGAACACAATGCCACAAACATCAGTAAAGCCTCGAGCTAAAAAGCAACTAGTTTCAAAGTTATCGCAAAAGAGAAACAGCAACTTGTGGAGGAAAAAGGTACAGATAATATAAAAAAGAACTTTGTAAATCATTCATTCAGCGGTTTTGAGAATTAAATGTGTTCTTACAAGTACTCAGTGGACTTTTTTAATTCGCTCCGATTATTCTTTTGTTGCTGTTGAAATGAAAGTCTAGAAATATAATAACAAAACACTTAATGTCAGGTCCCTCGGGAAACCAGTTAGTTAACTGTTTTCCTCGGGGTCTGAAATTAAGCACATATTATTTTTTCATTCGAACTATTTCTCTGTTTCTCATTGGTTCAAATTCTCCGGCTAATTTTTGATAATTTAATAGCTTAAATTTGGAAGAGGTTTGCCATATCAGGTAAACTGACAGGAATGAATAATACCGTAAATCCTTTATTAAGCCCCTTGGGGGCGAAGGGGTTTTGTTTTTTTTTTTTTCCAAGCTTTTTTAAGAAGAGCTTAATAGAGAGCAGGGAGGGGAGGACATAAAATAGAGGGAGAGCTTATTTAATTTAGCGAAACGCATCAACGGGAGCCACGTTTCTCGAGGACGGACTTGTGGATCCCGGGCGTTATACTGCTTTTTCTAACAATAAGAAGCTGGTAACAATTCTTCACAGAGAACTAGTCAAGAGCGGAAATTTAAAAAAAGTTAAGCACGTGAAAATGGAGGTCATGTGGCCGAAAACCAAAGACAATATGAATTTCGAGCCTGAATAAACCATAACTGATCAGTCCACGTTAAGAGTAGGCGTCGCTAAGAATCAAAGATCGGGTGGACAGAACTCAAAATTTGATTTCGCTTATACTTTGTACATTGGTAGGCCCAGGTACAATACATACGAAATCAACGTTTATTTGACTGAATAAGGTTTCGTTTAAAAGAAATTTAATTTTAACTGTAAACGGTATTTTTCGTCGTAGTTACGGAACCTTGAAATTTGCCAACTTTTACAAAGTTATTGAGTCATTTAGTCGATCGTTCTAAACTATCTTAACGGATATCCAGTTAAACTAAAGTCACTTTAGTCTGTTGGTTTAAAAAACAGCTCGGAAACGCTGCTCACAAAAACTATATGATTTTTTGAGGAAGCACACCAACATCCTTTCTGAATTTGGTTGAATGGCAGGTCAAAACAACATGTCAAAACATGCCGCGGTACTCAACGAATCTCACCAGGAAACTTTTTAGTCGTCTTAAAAGGACAGTTTTAACTTTCTACAGCTCTATTTGTTTGGGATCTTTTGTACTATTTTGGCAAATACTTCTTAAAGTGAGCACATTTTGGCCTTCCGCCATGTTGAATGTAATACATCACGGAGACTGCCAAAACGGAATTCACCGCTACGGAATCAAACGGCACTTAGTTTCACTACTTATCACTAGTAAAAATCTCTAATAAACTTTTAGATCGACAAAATTCACCTTTAGTGAAGTCCGATGTAAAGAAAAAGCAACAAGAAACGGACCATACTTTGACGGTAACTGCTTGCAATCGTGTCTGCATGATCACGTGCTGACACTCGGGCAAAACCCCATTAGACTCTGACATGCTTCGCCAGGTCTCACTTGTGTACCCTTCGCTTGAGTTTTTAACTCTTAACTGCTTCATTTTCAGTAAGATAAGTCTCATTCCATGGGCGCTTTAAACTCTCCATATAACCCCGCATCTTCCAATAATATTATTCGCATGTGTAACG
>CALNXI010000105.1:195504-196572 GCA_942486025.1 Porites evermanni | reverse complement strand
CTCGTGCGAACTGTTAGGTAAACAAGAAAAAAAAAAACCCCCCCCCCCCCGTCCCCCAATTCGAACCCAGAGTTCGTACGGTTGTTTATGCTAGATATTGCATTCACTACTGTCAGCCCGCTGTTATTTTACGTAACGTTCTAATCACTGTACTGGAGGCTACTACCCACTACGGGTGCAAACTATTGTCAACGGAATTGTACTAGCGTGCGCCGGGTATTTTAGCGACAAAAGGCTCATTATGTGAATTAAAAAGTGGGTAAATGCTTTCATATTTCGTCTGTATGGTGAATGAATTGCTCCCTAGGTTCTTATTTTACAAAAATGAAGGCACAGCGGAAGATACAGAAAAAAAAAATTAGTCTAGCTAGGTTTTAGTCAGTAAAATTCAGATGAAACACAGCATGAAAGACCGTGACATGCAGGCTAGTACTTTGGAAAAATACATTAATTACTGTATGGTTATTATCTAAACTGTATTCTAGATAATTATATTCCGTATCATATATGCGCTGTAATTGTTATGCAATGGTGCTAAGATATGCTTTATCCTCGGCTTGTCGGGCTGATCGGTATGGTGCCCCTATATCAAATTAAAAACCTATTTAAGAACCTAGTAGATAGCCTAAAATCCCACTAAATACCATTTCTATAAGAACTGCGGGTTTTTTCTGTATGACGGTTGAGGAATATCACTCGCACGTGCGTTTTTTTTTTTTCCTCGTGGATACAGTATATGGTTCACCCAGGCTGTGATTCACCAAGAAAAGCGTGGTCTGCTCTGCTCATTGCGAAGCACCTGGTAAGGTATCCGATGGCAGCCGAACTTTAGTCTGTATAAAAGGCTCTATCAGCTGTCGCATTTTTCAGGCAAAGCGAGCGCAGGAGCGCCAGACACTCGTGATGGTGAGGCGCTTCCTGAAAAATGCAAAAAAGGAAATAACTAAGTAAAATAAAACGCCTCTTATGCAGGCTAGATACGCAAGCTAGGCGTCAAGAGCCATTATGGCTCTTGCTAGGCGTCGACTGTTTCCTTCACATGGAATAATGGCGGCAAATGATTGGAAG
>CALNXI010000105.1:158004-190504 GCA_942486025.1 Porites evermanni | reverse complement strand
TATAACGCCGGGACTTTTCAGGTAGAAAAATCTGGTCCTGTGTGATATGCAGGGTAATAATTATGGGCTTTTAATGAAAATAAAAATTGCGAGAGGGACTACAAACAATCAATAAAATAAATATAATTCGGTGAAACATGTGCAGAGACAATAATTTTCATTCACGAAAAGAAGCATTGAGAGTAAAGTGTCTCTGAAAATCATAAGTCAGGTAAGCATAAGCTTATTTATGTTTGAAGCGGGCTTCCCGGTGGTTGTTCTTCTTCAAGATGAACTCGAGGCAAGAAAATCGCTCAGAGCTTTCTGTTTACAGCCAAAATCATAACTAAATAGTCCTCGGAACCTTTTCTTTGAATTTGCGGTCAAAAAATGTCTAAAGGCTTTTTAAACCTGATACTATTGTAGGTTAGATCATTGCTCGTGTATAAACCGTACACTCGACTTCAGGAAACGGGAAAAAACCAACACATCAAAGACAATAATTGCTCAGGCTTACCAGTCGAGATGCTGCTTCTGATGGTCATTAAGTGTTCCAGAATCGCTTGAGACTTTTCAACTCTCTTACGCCTCAAGGAAAGTGAGTAAGCTCGTTTTTGAAAATGATGCCATCCGAAATCGGATTTCCAATGACTTTGACAAGCGGTGCATTTGTCAACAAAAAGCGCAGTAAACAAACCAGCCATGAATTACAGAACAATCTTGATAGCAGCTGCATTTCATTTTGTACACCAAGTAGAAAAAGACAGTTTAAAACATCACAAGGTGACACAACACTCTGTCAGCTCCAGCTATCAGTAAGCAAGTTACCAGACGCTGCATAAATTTTCCGCCTGAACTCACCTATCACATTTTGACCAATCAGAACATAAAAATTGGACGTAGAGCGTGATGAACGGGTGACAGTGAGCAAAAGTCAAAAGCAATTGCCTTCCCTGCATGTAAATGTAAAAGACGGTTGAATTTTCGCGTCCGAGGTCAGTTCGAAGTCAACATTTTAAAAGTGCGGCTAATGAACGACTTATTTCATATGCATTTTAAAAAAATTGATCTTGAGCCCGCGATCATTTGAAAAGTAGCAACTTGTCAGCGGATACCTTCAAAAACACTCGAACTCAGTGGGTCGATACCTGAGCCCGCGATACGGTCAGGCGATACTGGTCAGCAGAAACACTATTTTGACAGCTGTCAATTAATCAAAACATGGATGTACAATATCAGGTTGCAGGCTTCCAAACTAGCTAGAAAGTGTGAGGATAGACATTGGTATGCCTGTGGTGGGGTAGGACAAAAGATAGGGTGGTCGGTGTACGGTCACGTGATTGCCGAATTTTCTAGGAGGGATAGATTTTCTAAGCTACGGGGCTTCGAATTGATCCCGTGATCAAATAAAATATCAGCGCAAAACTTTAAACACTACGTGACCTCAATGGATAGAAAAATGAGCCCGCGATACACTTAGGTAATGATGGTCAGCGTATACTCTAGTTTGACAGCTGTCAATTAACCTTCATTAGAATGGCACATATTCGAATTAACAGACTACGAGTGTGAGTAAGACATATCCGTCCGGCGTGTATTGGAAAATGCCAGATCGTGTACCTTAGCGAACCTGAGCCCACGTTATTAGTTTTCTAATAATGGTCTGCACATGTCCCATTTTGATAGCTGTCAATTGACCTTAATTTGGCTTGCCAATATAACAGGCAACTGACAGCCTTGCCCGGCGTAGTTTCGTTTTTATGCACGATTGGTAAGTGTGACATATTATATCAGCTTACATATAGGAGCAAAACGACTGGTCTTTCATCTGAGCCCGCGAGATGATCATGAGATAATTGTCAGCGGATGTCTGATTTTGACAGCTTTCAATCTAATCGTACTCATACGGATGGCTTGCATAACTAAGAAGCTAGTCAAGTTGTGCAAGATCTATTGTGACATTTGACACCGGCTTACATGAAATGAGTGTACCGGTGGGCGGGCGGGCGAGCGTACGCTACGTCATAACCAAATTTTCTCTGATGGATAGTTTACCAAATTTTCTTACCCATGGTGCTCCGCTGCGCGCGTGCTTGGCGCGCGCAAGAGCTCCGCTACAAACTGTCATAACTTTTAAAATACTTAAAACGTACATGGGGTTTTGTATATTATTAATAACAGATGGTCTATCTTTGCGTCTATTTAGTCTAGAGCTTTCAACTATATCCCAAACGTCGAAATAAGCTTTTAAAACAGGGTTATTTTTGGCCTTTCGCTCAAAGGGAATTAGTTAGGGCTATATTTTGGTTGATTTCGCCTTTCCAGCTAAATTTAGCGGATAACTATTACTTTCAGGAAAATCTAGAGATGTTTACCTATAAATAGGTATAAAATTCATTGGTAGATGGTGCAAATCAAACATTTTACAGCGCCGCAAACAATGCCAAATTTTCAGTTTTCAAGATGTGCAAAACAGCCGTGGCGGGACAAAATACTAGGCGCCCTCCAGCGCGGCCAGAAAATTATTGTGAATCAAAGCAAACCTATTTTAGTTATAGTCTCGATAAAGCCTTTCACTCGCCAGAGTTTCAGGCAAAATTATTTTTCACGCGAAATTGAGTGGGCGGTTTTTACTGAGACAGCCTCTTAATAGCTCAAATTTGGAAGAGGTCTGCCATATCAGGTAAAATGACAGGAATGAATAATACCGTAAATCCTCTATTAAGCCCCTTGGGGCGAAGGGGATTTTTTTTCCAAGCTTTTTTGAGAAGGACTTAATAGAGAGAAGGGAGGGGGGGCCTTAAAAGGGAGGGAGAGCTTATTTAATTTAGCGAAACGCATCAACGGGAGCAAGGTTTCTCGAGGACGGACTCGTGGATCCCGGGCGTTATACTGATTTTTCTAACAATAAGAAATTGGTAACAATCCTTCACAGAGATCTAGTCAAGAGCGGAAAGTTAAAAAAGTTAACCACATAAAGTTGGATGTCATGTGGCCGAAGACCAAACCCTTCCAGCCTGAATAAACCATAACTGATCAGTCCACGTTAAGAGTAGGTGTCGCTAAGAATCAAAGATCGGGCGGACAGAGCTCAAAATTTGATTTCGCTTATACTTTGTACATTGGTAGGCCCAGGTACTATAGATACGAAATCAACGTTTATTTGACTGAATAAGGTTTCGTTTAAAAGAAATTTAATTTTAACTGTAAACGGTATTTTTCGTCGTAATGAAGGAACCCTGAAATTTGCCAACTTTCACAAAGTTATTGAGTCATTAAGTCGATCGTTCTTAACTATCTTAACGGATATCCAGTTAACCTAAAGTCACTTTAGTCCGTTCGTTCCGAAAACAGCTCGCTAACGCTGCTCACAAAAACTATATGATTTTTTGAGGAAGCACACCAACATCCTTTCTGAATTTGGTTGAATGGCTGGTCAAAACAACATGTCAAAACATGCCGCGGTACTCAACGAATCTCACCAGGAAACCTTTTGGTCATCTTGAAAGGATAGTTTTAACTTTCTACAACTTTATTTATTTGGGATCTTTTGTACTTTTTTGGCAAATACTTCTTAAAGTGAGCACATTTTGGCCTTCCGCCATGTTGAATTTAATACATCACGGAGACAGGCAAAACGGAACTCACCGCTACGGAATCAAAGGGCACTTAGTTTCACCACTTATCACTAGTAAAAATCTCTAATAAACTTTTAGATCGACCAAATTCACCTTTAGTGAAGTCCGATGTAAAGAAAAAGCAACAAGAGACGCACCATACTTTGGCGGTAACTGCTTGCAATCGTGTCTGCGTGACCACGTGCTGCGAATCGGGCAAAATCCCATTAGACTCCGACATGCTTGGCCAAGTCTCACTTGTGTACCCTTCGCTTGAGTTTTTAACACTTACCTGCTTCATTTTCAGTACGATAAGTCTCATTCCATGGGTGCTTTAAACTCTCCATATAACCCCAACAGCAAGTGGTAACGTTTGCGCATGCGTCAAGCTTGCTGTGAAGCACTTGTTGACGGGAAATAGTAATGGCCGAAAGCCGTTCTGAAGCACTTTCAAGGGAGATTTTTTTGCATACCCAATCGACAACAGACATGTCTTATAGATTGGATACTTTGGCTAAGCCATGTTGAAGTGTCATGTATGGGAGAAGGACCATTTAGGTGGTTAATTTTCGNATGTAAAAGTATATCCTAACAAAACTTATTTGTAAGAGCATTGTTTCGGAACACTCTTTCATTCTTGAATGTTTGATTTTGCATCCAAGGGGGGGAACACTGATGAATTTGCGTTTTAATAATCATGCACTGTAAGCTCTCAGATTCACTGACAAGAACCCTCACCATTTTGACCACGATTTGATTCTGATAATTATTCAGTAATGATTTGTTTATACATACAAAATTGGCGCCTAAAAGAATTGTAATGTTATGTTTAAAATGTTTACATAATGTCTTGAAACATAACTGAAATCAATATAAAATATGAAAATACACATATGTGCATTCTTTTCCCTGCCCTACTATAAAAGTGATTTAATAAGTGTGATTTAATGCATTTTCATATGACCATTACAATATTACTCCCACTTTGACACTAGCACAAGTTCAAGCGCAAAACAATTCTTGCCCTTGTTCACCTTTGCACTTGCTGGACTGCCATTCCTGTTTAAAGTACAGACAACATTGGACATGAAATCCCTGTATTTGATTCCTTACACTGGCATCCACATACGAATTAGCTTCATCACATACAATGTATTTGTACGCTTACAAAAATCATAAATGTTATTATTCCTTTTCTATCCAAAAGATTCTTCTTGAATATAAATTCGTATTCATGACACTTTAGAAATCCTGAAAAAATATCTAAAGAGGTATCGCTACTTGTGGGCAACAACTAAATGCCATAGGGGTAACTTTTCACTCTCTGATAGAAATAGATCTTTTGATACTCTGGGTCTCATATATTCAGTGTTTGTGCACATGAATTTAGGAGCACTTGGCTTGCCAATGTCGGTTTGGCTGTGTATACACTGTAGTAGTGTATATAGTCATATATCGTAGGCTGCACAAGTTGCAATTTATGTAAAATTGCCCCTGAAACAAGCTCATTGATGCTCCCGGTGTCGCAAGATGACAAGTTATGAAGAATTTCATTTGCCTTTTTCCTGTTGCAGGAGCTCCCTATGAGATACTCAGCACTAAACCTTGTTGATTCAGGTGATAGTCATTGAGGACGACTGCATCGTCACATTTAAACCAGTCGAACTTTTTACTCAAGCCATAGCAGAGCTGGTACAAAATGGCGACTATTCGTTTTTTATTTTACCCTATGCTGTCTGCAGAATGTGAAGGGTCTGTCACTCCATCCTGAACTGCATCAAATAGCCTTGGTGACCCAGAAGACACACAGACAAGCTTTAATTTTAATGAGTCATACATTGGCTCACTTGAAGCTACCATAAACTCAGACTTTATAAATATCAGGCTTTAAGATCCTTAAGTTCTCCTCATGTTGAAATTGAATGAAAAGGAAAAGTTAGAGCTAATTTTCTCTCATTTTCAATTTTTTAATGTTAGCCCAGATATGGGCTAGTCAAGGGAGCTAGGCCTTATTAGTTATATCTTAAATAACTGACACATGTCCAGTAGAAAATACCAACAACAAAATTTATGAAAAGCAAAAATAAGTGCAAGCGTGGAAGTATCAGAAGCAGAAAATTCAGTTCAATGTCTCAGAGAGAAAATGCAAGTTTTAGATATGACTATGATCTTTACTATGTTAAGTATTTTCACTGTTGTGTGCACATTTGCAGTTTTCTAGTATGTAGAAGTGGGGGGAGTAAAGTGAAGGATTTTTCATGGTTAGGGTTACCTCAATAAAACACATCTGTAATATGAAACATCTTGTACCACACTCCTGTTTTGGCTCATCTAATTCTTTATTTTAGAAGTATAAGGGGCATCTTGAAGTCAAGAGCCGCCATATTACAAAATTCTGCTTACCCCCCTGAATAAGTTAAGGTATCACATAGATTTAATAGATGTCATTTCTTTAGTTTGGGTCTTCAGTTTTATATCATCTAGTCAAAAAAGGAAACATACAATTTCATAGCCCTGGGTGGGATATCTTTGAAATTATATCAGTCGCAGAATTACGGCACTGCACCTGCTTTGGCCACTGGTGGTTAGGATGGGGTATCTCTGAAAAGTAATCACTGGCAGAATCACTGCGCTAAGGTTGCACATCTCTGAAAAACAGGGCGTTCCTGAACCATAACTGACGTGAAATCGTATTATTGCAAGGGGATTGTCGCAAGAACTGCAGTTATGACTATATAAACAGACTAGCATTAAGAATTTTTTTTCACAGCGTTTTATTCAAATCGTAAGCGTCGGATGTTTTGTACTCGGTCACAACTTACATGAAGAGATTTTTTCCCAGTTGTCCAGTGTTTAATAGAGGAGTTTTGCAGCTGTTACACAGAACCCCATCAACGTGTCCTCGCGCAAGCCAAAACACGAAACAATAATCACTCATGGACCACAAACCGCGCAAAATTGTGAATGATCTGCGACTTATTAGCCTTGAGACCAATCTCGCATATTACAAAGAAGACTTTGTCTTATCTGCACTCCACAAAGATAGAACAGATGACTAAGACGATGGTAATTTTTAAAAGAGGCGCCATTTTTCTTTGCTGCATTCGCTGCGATTCAATACCACCACAAACTTCCGTCCAGCGGCTCGCGCATACTCGCAACGTTACCACTTGCTGTTTATAACCCCGCATCTTCCAATAACATTATTCGCATGTTTAACGCAATTTGCATGACAAATGAACCGGAAATCCAATAAATTTATGCATCATTATCATTTTTTTGTTCATAAAGGTTACACAGTTATCGTTTTACTGTACACTACCAGCTACTGTTCATCTTATCCTGATATTCATAATAAGCAACTTACTGGAGTGCTTTGAATTTGCAGTCAATGCCTTGAACAAAAAGGTAAAGTTATTATTAATATATTGTATCCCGGCGTAGTCAATCGAACGAAACCGAACCAAAAACCAATCGACTCCAATCGTTCGATTGGAGTTCCATTGGTTCGCCAACCGAACATAATCGAACTGGAGCTTTTTTGTGAGTTCGATTAAGTTCGATTACCGAACCCTGTCGAACTCAATCCACGCGATTGGCTCGATTTTGTGCAGTAGAAAAACAAAATGGTATACAAAATTGATAAGCATTAACTCTTAGTAGAATTGGAAGGAATTCACTCTTTAACTGAGTTTTAACTAGAGGAGCAAGTGTGAGAGATATTAACACATTTCAATGAACTAAAATCTTTATTGTTTAGCTGATTCGAAATTGATTCATTCACAATATAAATATAACCTGAACGGCTGAGTAAAACATGTAAACTGTCTTTACATCGCTCGGGATAACACCGAACGGGGATATTTATAAAAGATTTATACCGTCGTCGCTAAAGCTTCGCTTAGATAAATAGAAAACGACCACTGCAACTGAATCTGGACGCACGCAACAGTGTACAGTGTGTACAAAATAGTTACTACTAGCGCTAAAAGTGTCACGCAACAGTGTACAGTGTGTACAAAATAGTTACTACTAGCGCTAAAAGTGTCCTCATTACCTCAGAGTAGATTTCCATTAAAACTGCAAGTGCTGTTTGCAGAAGCTGCTGCAAAACGCAAGCAATGTAAGCTAGACTTTCGATGTCACAACAGTTCATTAAATGTAAAAGAAATAACACTAACGCCAATAACAAAAATTTTTTCTTAACGAAGAGGAAGGCTTCCGGCGAAACTGTCGAATGTCTGCAGCACATATTCACCGGAATACGTCACCATGGGAAGACCAATGCTTCACACTAGCGGGAATGAGACTTACACTTCAACTTTTTCTGTCAGCGGCCATAGCACAGTCACCAGATCACGTTGTAAATGACCAAGCTGGCCGCGGTCATCGTCAGTTACCCTTAGAGCCGGACCCCTATCTCCTCTTTTCTGCTTAACAACAAATTTATCCCCGACACGGACGGCGAAAGAGCACTCGTGGTAGCCCTTTACCACCCCTTCCAGAACAGTAAGTTTCACCTCTGCCCTGTCCGACATCTTGCCTGTTATACTCGTGTTTGAAATAAAAGCCAATAAATTTTAAATTTAAATTATGTTCGATTGTTGAACTGTTCGATTACCGAACATTCGAGTGCGTTCGATTGGCAAATTTTTTTTTGAGTTCGATCAAGCTCGATTACCGAACCCAATCGAACCCAGTCGAGCGATTGGGGTTCGATTACCGAACGTTCGATTGACTACGTCGGGATTGTATGATAATAAGAATAGCTCATTCTTATAGATTAACAGGACTTCAATTATTTAGAGAAAATCTGTTTCAATGGACCCCCTACACCCGAATTTACTTCAGTAATTACAAAAGTAGTCATTAAACTACCAAGGTAGAAAAGCCGCAAAACGATAATTACTTATGACCGGTTAAGGACTGAGGTACCAGAGCACATATATAATTTTGGTTTAATATATATGGCACTGAGGTTGTTTTTTGATGTTTTGTCCCCCAGGGATGTCAAAGTATAAAAACAAAATAGAAAGATTTATTGCGTTCCATCTACTTTTGGCGAAAGAGAGCGTGATTTCTTTTAGATAACTCAAACTTATGGCTGAACTTCGGAATACTCGACAACTTGCAAGGCCTGTTGATCATTAAAAGCTGCAGCTGTCGCAGTCTTGGAGAGTCGGTGAACGTTATCAAAGCAGTAAATGAATTCAAACATTCTTTTCAGTGTATTCCTTGGGAGTGCCCTTCTTTCGACAACAAAACTGCAGGAGAAGTCGTAAATCAGAGGACGTTGCTAAGTAAGTGAGCAGTTTAATTTATCATTTAGTTTGCAGTTAACTTCATGACTGTGAAGTGGACTAAGATCTGGATGGCTTTATTGTGCATTCCTGAACGCCAGTACTGAATTGTTTTCCTCTGGCGATAGAATAATGATGGCAAAGAATTCGTTTTTATCAGACGGCGTAAATTTAGTCAGTTGTTGAACACGCGGTCACGAGGCGTTTACACAATTCATAGCTATTCGTCATTGTGTCCTGATACAGCAGAGCGTTTTCAGTTGCGAAGTTTGGGTAGGTTTTCTAGCTTATGCATCACTTTTGGCGTTCACAAAGTACGTTGGATAATTTCTATTTTTACTGTATATTTTAGCTACTGTTCATTCTATCCTTAATGACCTGAATTGTCTTTGGCCGCTTACAATGATGCTTTCGCTGTCAATTTTTCGGATACTAAGAGACCATCTCTTTCAGTGCCCATACATCCCCCAAAAAAGCGGATATTGCGGTAGAAAGGGTTTCTTATATTATATACACATATACATTATTTTGCGGTGTTTCGTACGTCAAAACTTTCTTTCAATTTCCTTGTCTTTCCTTTTGAATAAATTAAGACAAATTGATACTACGTGTTTTATATAAGTTTTTTAAATAAAGTGTGCGAGTGTGTGTGAAAAGGCGTGAAAAATAAGAACGAAGATACGTAGTCGGAGCACTGATACAAGTCTGGTTTCAAGGTAAGATAATCCTGCATGCCCCTTTTTCAGGGCGCGTTCAACCATAAAGTAACCTTATTGAACTACAAAACACATCTTGAGTAGAAAGAGATTATTCTACACTGTATTACTTATGCCGTACGGGACAGTAAAGGAGGGGAACCTGACAGCGGCTTTCGCCCTGCAAGTGCATTTTATTCTTACGTTTTAGTAATCTGAAAAAGCTCCTCAGTCTTTACAGATGCATACCGAGTGGCGCTATAAAATTATCAGCTTTTACTGATTTGTTCGGTCATTATTTCTAGTAATCTTCCCGAAGATCTTTTATGCCATCATTTTATTAAGGTTTACGAAAACAAAAGTTTTTCTGATACTTTTTTTTCGTTGTTTTCTAAGCCAAACTTTTAGAAATCCATTGGAACTATCATAAACTTAAGTGAATCGAAAACACTGGTCTAGAAAATTTCTACCTTTCTCGACCTCCAGAAGTTAAATCATTCAGCCCAGTCTAGGCAACCGTAAATTCAGTTTATATTTTACAGACAACAGTCGTTTTACAATGTAAAATATATGAGTGCCCGGTCCCTATCGTGAGTAGCCGAACACGACAAACCGAGTTAAGGCTAGATAGTGCTACAAGGTGGTTGGAACTGGGATAATCAAACGCGCAAGAAAGCAAACACTCTAAACAATTTCTATTTCAGGAATCGAGAAACGAATACATCAGAGGACCTACAGCATTGTTGTGATCGGAGTTGGGGTGAGTTTCTACTCCCAATATTTTAATGTTTCNTTTTCAGTTGCGAAGTTTGGGTAGGTTTTCTAGCTTATGCATCACTTTTGGCGTTCACAAAGTACGTTGGATAATTTCTATTTTTACTGTATATTTTAGCTACTGTTCATTCTATCCTTAATGACCTGAATTGTCTTTGGCCGCTTACAATGATGCTTTCGCTGTCAATTTTTCGGATACTAAGAGACCATCTCTTTCAGTGCCCATACATCCCCCAAAAAAGCGGATATTGCGGTAGAAAGGGTTTCTTATATTATATACACATATACATTATTTTGCGGTGTTTCGTACGTCAAAACTTTCTTTCAATTTCCTTGTCTTTCCTTTTGAATAAATTAAGACAAATTGATACTACGTGTTTTATATAAGTTTTTTAAATAAAGTGTGCGAGTGTGTGTGAAAAGGCGTGAAAAATAAGAACGAAGATACGTAGTCGGAGCACTGATACAAGTCTGGTTTCAAGGTAAGATAATCCTGCATGCCCCTTTTTCAGGGCGCGTTCAACCATAAAGTAACCTTATTGAACTACAAAACACATCTTGAGTAGAAAGAGATTATTCTACACTGTATTACTTATGCCGTACGGGACAGTAAAGGAGGGGAACCTGACAGCGGCTTTCGCCCTGCAAGTGCATTTTATTCTTACGTTTTAGTAATCTGAAAAAGCTCCTCAGTCTTTACAGATGCATACCGAGTGGCGCTATAAAATTATCAGCTTTTACTGATTTGTTCGGTCATTATTTCTAGTAATCTTCCCGAAGATCTTTTATGCCATCATTTTATTAAGGTTTACGAAAACAAAAGTTTTTCTGATACTTTTTTTTCGTTGTTTTCTAAGCCAAACTTTTAGAAATCCATTGGAACTATCATAAACTTAAGTGAATCGAAAACACTGGTCTAGAAAATTTCTACCTTTCTCGACCTCCAGAAGTTAAATCATTCAGCCCAGTCTAGGCAACCGTAAATTCAGTTTATATTTTACAGACAACAGTCGTTTTACAATGTAAAATATATGAGTGCCCGGTCCCTATCGTGAGTAGCCGAACACGACAAACCGAGTTAAGGCTAGATAGTGCTACAAGGTGGTTGGAACTGGGATAATCAAACGCGCAAGAAAGCAAACACTCTAAACAATTTCTATTTCAGGAATCGAGAAACGAATACATCAGAGGACCTACAGCATTGTTGTGATCGGAGTTGGGGTGAGTTTCTACTCCCAATATTTTAATGTTTCGCATTTCCGGTATCTGGCATATTGGGTGGTGCAATTATTAAGATACAGGTTGCAACAATAATTATAGAAATGACCATTTCAGGTACCTTTTAAGTGTCTGCGTCCGCTTAATTAAAGTTTCATTTAAAGTAAATAAGGGAAATAAGTTTGGGGACTTCGGCTAATGTCCTCTTAATACAGGTTTCACTGCACTTAAAGACTGGTCTCACGGGAAACAGTTAATTTTGTTCCCTCCAATCGTATCTCGGGAAAAATATTCACTATTTCCCTCGGGATCAGTCATTAAGTGTTTATTGTTATATTCCTAGACTTTCGCTCAACTAAACAGGGACTGCCATTGGTTGAAACTTGGTCCCATGGCCCTGCTTAAAATCAAATGTATCTCGATCGGAAAAATTTGAGCGATTGTACCCCGCTCGACCCCGCTTAACCCGGCTCGGGATAAAGTGCAGCACGTGATCAAAGTGGAAAGTGGCGTGACATAAGCGTTGAAAAAAAACTGCCAGTTTTCACTTTCGGGAATGAACACAACACCACAAACATCAGTAAAGCCTCAAGCTAAAAAGCAACGAGTTTCAAAGTTATCCCAAAAGAGAAACAGCAACTTGTGGAGGAAAAAGATGCAGATAATATAACGAAAGTACTTTGTAAATCATTCATTCAGTGGTTTTGAGAATTAAGTGCATGTGTTCTTACAAGTACCGAGTCGACTGTTTTGATTGGCTCCGATTATTCTTTTGTTGCTGTTGAAATGACACCATAAATAATACCGTAAGTCCTCTATTAAGCGCCCCGGGGGGGAAGGGGTTATTGGTTTTTTTTAAGCACTTTTGAGAGAGGCTTAATAGAGAGGACGGGGGGAGTTAAAGAGAGGAAGAGCTTATTTAATTTAGCGAAACGCATCAACGGGAGCAAGGTTTCTCGAGGACGGACTCGTGGATCCTGGGCGTTATACTGCTTTTTCTAACAATAAGAAACTGGTAACAATTCTCCAGAGAGAACTAGAGCGGAAAGTTGAAAAAAGTTAAGCACATGAAGTTGGAGGTCATGTTTCCGAAGACCAAAAACAATATGAATTTCCTGGAAATTCCAGCCTGAATAAACCATAAGTGATCAGTGCACCATGATTGTTTGTGAAGAATGAGGATGGAGGAGAGGGGGATGGGGGGGCTTAATAGGGAGGGGGATCTTATTAACTTTCCTCCTCTTTAAAGGGGGGGAACTTATAAGAGAGGGGGGGAAGCCTTTTATCTCAATCTGTCCAGGCCCTGCTCCAGAAAGCCCAAAAAAATTCTACCCTCTTCACAGAGATGAAGTACTTTGGTGACAATCCTACCCAAACCCGACAACCTAAAAACACACAAATATCAGTTAACAACCTCGAGAAAGCATTTACAAAATCGTTTCGTCCTCAACATCTACACAGACAAAAACAAATTACTGTCATGACCATCATTTAAAGTTTAGAAAAGTGTATCTTCGTCATATAAACGACACAAAAATTTTTCGTTATCTACCAAACAGTTTCCACTGTCTTGAAACAGCAAATGAGCAGAAGCTTTCGGAAATAAGTACCTCTAATTGGCCGAGTTTACGGTCCGTACTGTAACGGACCCGGTTTTTTCATAAATCGATGGAAAAAAAATCGAGGATCCGTAATTTGCAGCACGGACCGACTAAACGAGGCTAATCGCGGTAGTCATCTTCAGAGTCAAAGTGAGTTGTATCACGTCAGTTGATCCGTGTTAAGCCGTGATGTTATTGGCTATGAAGACTCGTAATCGGTAATTGGTGCGTTTCGATCAGTCTATTGTCACAGTTAAACAGTCGTCTATTGTTAGTCAAATTGTCAGTTCTCCAGTCGTTCTCTCGTAGTTAGTTTTGCTTGATCTCGTAAACGTCTCGGTCAGCCGCGTGCTAAGGTTGCTGCCGGTTTCACCAATGTAAGAGGCCTGTCAGTCGCAGCATTTGATCTTGTACACTGCTCCCTGTCTGTCCTCCGGTTTGTTTTTGTCCTTGACATTAGTAAGCAGTCGCCGTAAAGTGGTTATCGGTTTGTGTGCAACACGTATATTGTAAGGTTTTAATATATCCCGCTGCGATAGTTTCAGAGGTGCCTCTGATGTACGGAATAGTCGCTGTCGTAACAGGGCCAGAGTTGACGTTGGTCTGAGTGTTGGTATCAGTCTTACTGTGAGTGTTCCGTCTAACAAAGTCCGTGTTGTAATTGTTCTTACAAAAAACGTTGTCAAGATAATCAGTCTCGTCTCGTCTTGTCAGGTGAGTCGCAAACTAGTTGCGCTCGTCTCGTCAAAGTCAGGATAGTAGTAGCCCTGTGAGAGGTCGGGTTGTACGAAGAGAGGTCTAGTAATCGGTCGGTATGTGTTTCTGTAAATGGTCGTTTGTAGTTTGTTGTTGTCGCGAGAGACCAAGCGGTCTAGAAAAGGTATCTTATCATTTTCTTCGATCTCCTTGGTGAACTGTATGTCTGCGCTCTGTCTGTTAAGGTGTTCATGAAAATCGTCGATTCCGTCTCTGTGTACGGCGGTGAATGTGTCATCAACGTAACGTAACCAAAGAGGTATAATTCGCGTGTAGGTAGCTAGGGCTTGTTCCTGGATGTTTTGCATGACAATTTCTGCTACAACAACAGAAACTGGAGAGCCCATAGCTGTACCGTGTAACTGTTTGTAGTGTTTGCCGTTGTAGTGAAAGTACGTCGAAGTCAAACAGAGGATGAGTAGGTCCATAATGTCGTCTGTAGGTAGTTGTAATTCAACAGTAGAGTTCTTAATAGCGTTCTCAGTACGTTCTAGAGCCAGTTGAAGTGGAATGCTGGTGAACAGTGATTTCACGTCAAAGGACACTAGTTCGTGGTCTTCCGGTTTCTGTATTGTCTTAATGACGTCAATAAAGTTCTCAGTAGACCGTAGATTATGTCTAGATTCGTTAGTCAGAGGTTTCAGTACGTTAGTTAAGTATTTAGACGGTTGGTAGGTCCCGTCCATGTTTCAGTCCCGTCCCCTAGACGAGACTGAAACACAAGTACTTTCTTACGGACTTAAACACTCAGTGACACCTAAACAAATACCTGCTGAGGCTATTGTATCTAGCGTTGAGAACGTTCTGTCTCGCCAACACGAGCTATCAGGGTCGACCAAGAATAACATCAGAAGTAGAGTGACCTCTACTTTACAATCAGCCTCATTACCGAGCAGTAACTTGACTCCTGGCAAACAGAGAGCACTTAAACGACTGAAAACAGACGAGAACATAGTAATACTGCCTGCAGACAAGGGACGGGTGACTGTTTTTATGGACAAGACAGACTACAACGACAAAATGGACTCGCTTGTTAACGACAAACAGACCTACGAAGTACCTAAACGAGACCCGACACCCGCACTGCAACGCAAAGTTAACAACAAACTGCTTACACTGAAGAAAACCGACAAGATCGACTTTCGACACTACAACAGACTGAGGTGTAGTGTTCCGCAGCCACCCAAGCTGTATGGACTACTAAAACTACACAAACCCAACATATCAATGCGGCCCATAGTTTCTTTCTGTGGGTCCCTGACCTACCAACTGTCTAAATACTTAACTAACGTACTGAAACCTCTTGACTGACGAATCTAGACAACAGTAGAGTTCTTAATAGCGTTCTCAGACGACCAATAACATCGCGACGTAATTGACCAATCAGATCAATAACCAGAGTATAATACACTTTGACTCTGAAGATGACTACCGCACAGATTGTCGAAACGTCAGTCACTGTCAACAACAACAAAAGTTCTATTCAGGACTACGTTTACCCGGAAGATCAAACTCAACCTACTTTTGAAATGACTCTTGGGTTCAAACCTTTCACAGTAAGATATTTAGCTATATTTATTATTATTATTATTATGGCTTCCTGTTCGAGGGACGGGAAACAACAGCAGAACAAGCGATTTGACAGTCCCGGCATTTGACAGGCATCAGAAAATGAAAGTTTTAATTGGCTCACGGAAACAATAGCACATTTACATTTTCTAGTGAAAGTAATATCAAAATTTAAATGCGCCATGTTGAAAACGTTTATTCGGTTAAAACTAAGAGCACTGTAAGTATTCGCTCGCCAATGTGATGCTGGAGTCTTTCGAAAACTGGACATTGTGTCTGGCTCGAAGTCGCTTCAATCTGTCTTCCTTGGTCTTTGAAAAAAAAATGCAAATGTTAGTTGTCAAGATCGATGATCAGGTGCAGGCAAGTTTTTTATCATATCTATCGATGGAATCGTTCGTTTTCTCTGCTAGTCGAGATTTTCGTCATCTTAACTGTGTTCTGCGACAAAATTTTCAAGTAACTCAGTCGAATCCTCTCCTTCAATAAGATTACGATTCAGTTTCTTCATCGGTTTCGTTTACATAAATAAACGCAGGTTAAAATGTTGAAGGATGAAGTCAACATCTAAGTCCCTGCTGAAGGTTGACAGACTAACTTTCTTCACTGACCTTTTTTTTCGAGATAAAGAGATTTCTAGCTGAGAAATGAGCATCTTCTTTTGAAAATTTGGTCCCCATAGCAAGTTACAGACCGCAAATTGAGCAATCGCATGGCAAAAACAGACTTAGCTTTATTAAATAATACGCATTAAATAGGAGGACTATGTCACCCACATCGCAGTCCACAAAAGGGCCCAAGTCACAAGAGTTAGCTCGAGTGCTAGCTGAGGAATCATGGATTCTCCCTCGCCAGTCACTTTGGTCTAGCATTGTTAATCTTGTTTCTCCGATAGTGGCGAAGCTGGTGTTCTCAAGCAAAGTGTGTGTGTACGTAGTCCTAGGTCTTCCTCTCTTAGTTTGTCCGTGTTGTGGCTGCCACAACACAAGCTTCAATGCCTCCTCCTATTTATGTCTAACACAATGCCCCGCTATTCTCATTCGTCTTTCAATGATCTTGATAGAAATGTTTGGAAGGTGACCGTACAGATTTTCATTTGCGATGTGCAGTGGTCCCTTCAAGAAACGTTTAGTGCTGTGCGAAGCATTCTAATATAGGCACCATCAATTTACTTTTCTGTGCTTTTGGATGGTGTCCATGTTTCCCTGCCGTAAAGGAGAGCTCTTTCTACTGTTGCTAGGAATATTCTAATCTTTAATTGCTTAGACAGGCTGGATTTGCAAATTTTGCACCATGCACCCAGGCTTGAGCTTTTCTCGTTCTCATGTCTTTGACAGAATCATCCATCCAAGAACCTAGGTATTTAAAATCGGCTACTCTTCTTATTGAGTCAGTGGTTTTGGTTTCAATTATTGCTGGATCCTGATTGTAGACGATTACCTGAGTTTTAACTGCAGTTTATTTATTTATTTATTTATTTATTTATTTATTTATTTAGTAACTCACAAAATCTGATAAAACGTGAACAAAAGTTGCTAATTAAATTATAAATTAATGTGACAAGGAAGCCTCACGAAGCTTGGAGCTAATATTAATAGGCTTCCTTCAACTACTTAATGAACTAAATTCATGGCTGAGTGCAGAGTGAGCAAGATCAGAAAATTAAGCGACAGATCGGCTATCAATGAGATAATCCTTTAAATTTTTTCAAAAACAAATATAGGGGGAGAGTTAATTAGTGAAATAGGCAAGGAATTCCAGATTTTAGGTCCTCGGTAAAGGATACTAAATTGCTTTATATTTGTTCTACAAAAATGAGGTCTATACTGAGAGGCTAGTCGAGTTTCGTATTGATGGACTTGATTACTACTTAAGAACAAGTCACGAAAGCTTCTAGGCAAAAGATTATGGTGATAAGAATACATAAAAGGAGCGACAGGAAATAAATTAATGCTAAATATGTCAAGGACTGTAGCTGGCTAAATAAAAGGGCGGTATTTGCTAGATAGTGAGCTTTTGTTATGAGCCGCACTATACGCTTTTGCAAAAGGTAAATACAGTCTAGGCTGGAACAGTAGGTGGAGGACCAGGCAGTCAGTAGGATTTCTAATTTCCCTTCCATTTTTGGTGAAGCTTGCAGGATACGGTGATTTAGCGACACGCCTGTTGATCACTTCATTGAGAATTTTCCATGTTTGCCTTAAGTTAGATCTAGTCTTATCCAATTTGTTGTCATAATAATTTTTCCTGGCGACACGAACAAGACAAGTTAGCTTATTTCTAAATGACTTATAGTTGGATTCACGCTCATGACTTGCTTTCGATCCTTAAGAATAATTTATTCAGCCTAGACTTTGTTTTAATAGATTTAAAGATTCCAGTTGTAAGCCACAGATTATGCAGAGTTTTTGGGTTTTTCCCTTGAAAAAACTTTATCGGAAAACTCTTGTTATAAAATTCAGTATATTTTTGTAGGACCCCATTGTAAGCAGCGTTAGCATCAGCGTAGATCAGAGAATTCCAATCGAATTCACACAAAAGGTTAGATGTACTAATATTCTTACCGGAGAAGTTGCGAATGGCAACACTTTCCTTAGGCTTAATTGTTGAAGAATGAGGACTCAAACTGAAGTTACGACCTGGAGTTTGCCGGCACTCCCATTGATATTAACAACCATTTAAAGATCCTAGGAATATGTTTAGATAACAAATTATCTTTTATCATGCTGAAGAAAGAATATTCCAAGATAGGCGCACTTCGCCGCCTTAAGCGTTTAGTACCGGAAAATACTATGTTGCTTCTTTACAAGAGCTTTGTGTTATCACATTTTGAATACTGCAACTCTTTACTTTTGGGTATAGGTAAAACACTTAACAAGAAACTGGAAGATGCGAACTATTATGGTCTTCGAACTATAATGAACATGGGGAAAAGTACCGATTATGAATCAATTCTTAGGATGGTAGATATGAATACCTTGGAACATAGACGCATAGAACAATCCTTAATGATATTTTTTAAATGTTTCAAGGCGAATGGTCCAGGCTATGTAGCAAATTTATTCAAACCCCGAGTTACACCATATAACCTTAGAAGCAATGGTCTGAATGTTGTTCAAACCTCATATAATAGTAGATTCCTTCATGGTTCATATGCGTACACGATCTCGCACATCTGGAACCAGTTGCCATCTGCTGTAAAAAACGCACCTAATGCATCATCCTTTCGGAGACTTTTAACTAAGTTAAATTTTATCGGCTGTCAATGCAACAATTGCCTTTGACCCGATTTATTTTTATAGATAGATGTTTTTTGTTTTTAATTAATTAGTTGCTATTGAGATATTAACTAATTAATTTTTCTTTTATATTGTCAAACACTTTTATCATGAGCCGGTGGCTCGGGGGATTGGGAGACCACCCCCTGTGTATCTGACATTAAATAAATTATCTTATCTTATCTTATCTAATGAGCACCCTTGTAACAGAGTGTGACGATTGGTAAATGGTTGGACAGATCATTAATAATGAGTCCATTGTCACACGAGGCAGAAATATTGTTAGTAAAAATGTTATCAATCAGGGTGGCGCTGTACGAAGCATGTCGAGTTGGTTGGGTAAAGAAAATGAGGAAATAAGGCATTAATAAACTCGTTCGTAGTTGAAAACAAATCAGTGTTAAGGTCTAAATTGAAATCACCCATTGTGTAACACATTTTATTGTCCCTGGTTACCCGATGAAGCAATTGCTGAAAAGATTCCAGGAATTCATGCAAATTAGCAGAAGGAGGACGATAAACTGTACCAATAGTAGCGGAGCTTCCGCGCGCGAAGCGCGCGCAGCGGAGCACCATGGGTAACAAAATTTGGTAAACTATCCATCCGAGAAATTTTGGTTATGACGTAGCGTACGCCCGCCCGTCCGTACACACACTTCATGTAAGCCGATGTCAAATGTCACAATAGATCTTGCACAACTTGACTAGCCTTTCAGTTTTGTAAGCCATCCGTATGAGTACGATTAGATTGATAGCTGTCAAAATCCGACATCCGCTGACAATTATCACATGACCATCTCGCAGGCTCAGATGAAGGACCAGTCGTTTTGCCCCTACATATAAGCTGATATAATACGTCACACTTACCAATTCAACATAAAAACGAAACTACGCCGGGCAGGGCTGTCAGTCGGCTGACAGTCGTTTAAAGTTAATTAAGGTCAATTGACAGCTGTCAAAATGGGACATGTGCACACCACTATCAGAAAACTAATAACGTGGGCTCAGGTTCGCTCAGGTACACGATCCGGCATTTTCCACTACAAGCCGGACGGATATGTCTTACTCACACTCGTAGTCTGTTAATTCGAATATTCGCCATTCTAATGAAGGTTAATTGACAGCTGCTAGAGTATACGCTGACTATCATCACCTGACTGTATTGCGGGCTCATTTTTCTATCCATTGAGGTCACGTAGTTTTTAAAGTTTTCCGCTGATATTTATTTGATCACGGGCTCAATTCGAAGCCCCGTAGCTTCGAAAATCTATCCATCCTAGAAAATTCGGTAATCACGTGACCGTATACCGACCACCCGACCTTCCGTCCGTCCGTACCACAGGCATACCAATGTTTAATCTCACACTTTCTAGTTAGTATGGGAGCCTGCAACCTAATATTGTACACCCATGTTTTGATTAATTGACAGCTGTCAAAATAGTGTTGCTGCTGACCAGTATCGACTGACCGTATCGCGGACTCAGGTGTCGACCCACTGAGTTCGAGTGTTTTTGAAGGTATCCGCTGACAAGTTGCTACTTTTCAAATGATCGCAGGCTCAAGTTCAATTTTTTAAAATGTATATAAAATAAGTCGTGTTCATGACCCTCAATTTTAAAAAGGTGCTGCTTTTCAAATGATCGCAGGCTCAAAATCAATTTGTTTAAAATGCATATGAATCATGTGCCGCACTTTTAAAATTTTAATTTCCAACTGACCTCGGACACGAAAATTCAACCGGCTTTTACATGCAGAGAAGGCAATCGCTTTTGACTTTTCTCACTGTCACTCGTTGATCACGCTCTACGTCCAATTTTTATGTTCTGATTGGTCAAAATTTGACAGGTTCATGCGGAAAATTTATGCAGCGTCTGGAAACTTGCTTACTGATAGCTGAAGCTGACAGAGTTTTGTGTCATCTTGTGATGTTTTAAACTGTCTTCTTCTACTTGATATACAAAATGAAATACAACTGCTATCAAGATTGTTCTGTAATTCATGGCTGGTTTGTTTATTGCGCTTTTTGTTCACAAATGCACCGCTTGTCAAAGTCATTGGAAATCCGATTTCGAATGACATAGTTTTCAAAAATGAGCTTACTCACTTGCCCTTGCTTGAGGGGTAAGAGGGTTGAAAAGTCTCAAGCGATCCTGGAACACTTGATGACCTTCGGAAGCAACATCTCCACTGGTAAGCCTGAGCAATTATTGTCTTTTCGGTTTCCTGAAGTGGAGCGTATGGTTTATAGGGCTTATGTTTATACGCGAGCAATGATCTAAGCTACAATAGTATCAAGTTTAAAAAGCTTTTAGACACTTTTTGACGCAAATTCAAAGAGAGGGTTCCGAAGAATATTTAGTTATGATTTTGGCTGTAAACAGAAAGCTCTGAGCGATTTTCTTGTCTCGAGTTCATCTTGAAAAAGAGCAAACACGGGGAAGCCGGCTTAAAACATAAATAATAAGCTTATGCTTACCTGACTCATGATTTTCAGAGACACCTTACTCTCAATACTTGTCTTCGTGAATGAAACTTATTGTCTCTTTACATGTTTCACCGAATTATATTTATTTTTTTGATTGTTAGTAGTCCCTCTCGCAATTTTTATCGCTGCACCGGGTGTTTCCAGTCGAACATAAACATCGCATGCAGGAATACTCCAAATGCTGGGCGTAAATAGCTCGCTTTTAAAGATTACACATAACAAATCATAAACAGTTTTATAAATAAAGAGAAATAAAACCTAAACATAACATATTCTCTATCACATTGAAGCGTAAATGTTAACTCTATTAATCGGCACTGCAAATTTAGTGCCTGTCAAAAGTGAGAACCCGTCCGGCTGGCCAAAAAGGTGGTTTTAGGAATCTTTTCATCGTTTTCACTAAAAGCTCATAATTATTACCTTGCATATCACATAGGACCAGATTTTTCTTCCTGAAAAGTCCCGGCATTATGGAATTCTCTTCATGAAAACGTTTTTATAATGTTTTCAATGCTATAATTTGTTGTGCAAAGGAAGCGCGTGTTTTGATCGTCCTGGATATTGAATGAGTGCAATTTGTCTTGCAAAATTGTGAAAAACTGCAGAATTATAGGTTTAAATAGGGCAAAAAAGAACAAAATTATGTCCGAGGTCTGTATGATAAAAAAGGGCCACATGTTACTGCGTTTACCTGAGACGTGATGAGAAAAAAGTATGTTTAAAAGGCTGGTTTACATGCCACCAGATTCGTCGCCAAGATTTACTAGTAAAGTAAACTTGTCGAACACAAAAAATCCGGCCTGATTTTTTATTTTGGCCTCTCTTTTAGACAGAGGAATACAACATGTAAATTGGCTGCCACCAAGGACTATCGTGGCGAGGGTGTTTCTTAAAATTATATTTAGGGGTCATCCAATCACCCATGGTCTCTCAAACGGAGCAACAGCTAATGCAAATACAATATACGAATAGGCTTATTTGTTTTCCAGGCCTAATCTGCTGTGATAGAACATGATTGCTATTTTTGGGTGTACAAATAAGACTATTAACTCGATGTAAAATTTGTGTCACTCTTGGCCTGTCAAATTATTTTTCTCTAAAACCACTTAGCCTTTGCCTCAAAAGTCACATGAAGGTGCCCTGATCTGTGGATTGCAAGTTTATTGCTTGACTTAAATTATGAATTTTTTAACGGGAGCTTCGCTTTTAGCCCTCGCTAAATCTATATATTAGAGTTTGTTTCCATGCGGATTTTCGATTTCAACAAAAACAGAGTCAAATAAGGAGGAATTTGACGAGCACAGATCAGACAATAATGTTAAAGTTGAAAGTGTCGCGTAAAAAAACGCCTGCGCCTCCACCAAGCTTACCCACTCTATTCGGTAAGTTGAAACGATAGCCAGTAATGTTTACATAATCTTCGTTAATATCATTTAGCCACGTTTCTGAGATACCTATAGCTGAAAAGTCATGCTGCGAAGAATCTAAGAGTTGTCTAAATTTGTCAAAATTTTTAAGTAAGGGGCTGGTCAAAAAGTATAGGGGGGGGTTAGCCGGAGCAGAGAGGGGGTGGGTCATGAGGTTTTGAGCCTTGTGCAAGGGGTGGGTCGTGCAATTTTCAGCTACCCTTAGGGGGGGGTGGGTCACCCTATTTTTTACTAACTACTAACGAGACAGTTGACTACACTTGTTATATAAAACACAGCTAGCTGGAATTATTGCTAAAATACTCACAAACCTGTTGTGCGAGAAAATACAAAGGTTGACAGGCTGCCATTTATACGGGCGTGGAACCCTCTGTTAAACTTGGTTTTTTTTTCGGTTCTAACGAGCATGTCCTTTAACGATTTTCCTTTTTTGTAAGGAAATGATTGGTGGTTCTTCAAAAATTTATTGAAGTTATAGTTGGTTTTGTATAAGATTCCATTTTTTCATTCAAGCTCCCTTTATAGTAGACACCTGGGGCTGGTATCGTGTCACGAATGGCAATATTTCTTTTTCCTCCTTGTTGTTTTGTTTTAGGAGTTTAGACTCCCTTTTGTGAATTTTATTTCTGATAGTAGGTTTTCTATCAAAGATAGGGGGCGCCCAACGAGAATATAGTTCAAAACCACTTAAACATAGTATTGTTAAACGTATTTTAGTATTTAAACAGTAGCCATGCGCATATTTTTATCCCCTAAAAATTTTCCATCTGTTCGGATCTCCTAGCTGAAAGTCTAGTGATACGAAAATTATAGGGATCAAAACTTACCTTTTCTAAAATGTCAGCCACAAAAAAGGCTCCCGAAAATTCTAGGTGACCTTTTTAGGGTAAAAATACGTTTAAAATGGGCGATTATACCATTTTTTTAGATGTTCGAAAATCCTAAGAGGGGCAGACAAGCAAGAAATTTTACAACAAATGTTCCGAAAATTCTAGATCTCAATTCGTCTTTCGAACAGATATTTTCCGAAAATTGACGTTGGGTGCCACTGAAAGATTGTGGGTAGCCTCCGTCCGTCAAGTGTTTTTTTTTTTTTTTTAATTTGAATTATTTTCCTCAAAGGTTGTTTCTGAGGAGTTTTTTCGTAGGATTCTTAAGGCTTCTCCTTTGACAAATTCTTTTTTAACATTTGGAGGGTGACACGAGTTGAAATGTGTGTGCAAGATGCTTTCCGTTTGTTTAAAATGTGTCTTTGCATCAAGGATATATTTTTCGATTCCTTGAATCTTGTGCCTTTGTATACAACCGTGTCTAAAAACGCAGTCTCAGTGTCAAATGTTTCGGGCGTGAATTCAATAGTTGGGTGACGTAAGTTTGCTTGTTCAGTGAAGGCTTCGATGTCTGCTTTACTCATGTCCCATAGGGAAAAGATATCCTTATGTGGCATTTCCAATCTGTTGTTCTAAAGACAGTTTTGCTTAGAGTTGTTGTTTCAATATATGTCATAAAAATATTGGCAAAGGAATCAAAACTGCTGTCTTTGTGCCCATTGCAGTTGCATGGTTTTGTAAGTAGTGCTTTCCACTGAAGTGGAAGAAATTTTCTTTGAGGATTAATCTAAGCATTTCCGGCGAGTAATGTGCAGGAATGGGTTGTCTTTGTTGACATTTTCATATGCTTTGTGACAGACAATTTCAATATANCCCCCCCCCCCCCCCATACTTTTTGACCAGTCCCTAAGCTACTACGAGCATTTAAATGCAAAAGCAAAAAAAAATTGATAGCATCCTTCTTATTACCAATTAGGTCATTTAGTTCTGGACCGTTATAGTAACTACATTTAGAAGTACGATTTAGGAAATTACTATATATCTGGATCAATGTCACTGGATATTACAGTATTGCAATTACTTATCGGGTTAAAGTATGGGCATTCTAATCTATTATTAAAATGCACTGGGCCGTGAGCTAACTCATAAAGGGCAAGATTAAAAGACGTATCGTCAAGATGATTAAAAGGAAACTCGCTCATATTAGCAAAGAATTGAACAAGGAGTCAACTTATCTGAGTTAAACTACAGATCGAGGGTCTGTATTTAGATGTAGTCCGAAATTATTAAAACAATACTCCCAAAACTCCACGATTTTACGATTAACTAAGCGTTTCTATAATTATACTAGTTTCACTAAACAATTAAAACGGGATAATCATTCTAATTTCTAAAGACTAATCCGATATTAATTTTTTTTACACAAAATACACAGCGATTTTTTAACTACTTAGTCTACAACATATTTACAAATTATCTCCTTCGAACACGCAGTAATAGCTCCCTTTTTAGTTCACCTTACGTGTAAAACAGAGTTCCTCGTCTTTCCATTAGTCCAGCCCGCTGCGACTCCTTCTGAACAAAACACCACTTTTACTCGTTCCCAAAACCTCCAAACTCCAGTAGCCGCCTTTCTTTTATATCTTTTACACACTTGCTCCGGCTTCGGTCTCCCGGTCTGCCGCTGCTCTCTAGTTCAAATGGTTTTCCGAAACGGTTCTTGGATAGATGTTATGTAACGCACTGACTTCTTGGAGAGATGTTACTTTCTCCACAATACTTCTCCTGCTCTCTCAACTTTTACAGCACATCAAACTGATTTCCCCTGACAAAATGACTTCTTTTGCCGTGAAGTTAAAAGGGACGCCTCTGCTGAAGGGATTTCAATAGAACGGCTTGTGCTTCAAGGTATCTCTCTTACAGCCTCTCTGAACGCGCCCTCCGCACTGACTTTTTAGCGACGCGGCTCCTTCTTTATGGCTAAAACTTCCAAATCCCATGCAAATGCAAGGTGTGGCAAAAAGGGACTATTGTAAAAGGTCCGATCTAGTAATTAACGGCTTACAATGAATATTTTACCTTATTAGTTTTATAACGAACAATAAAGTACCACCTGCAACAATAAAAGATACGCAATAGCGTACAAGGCAAAAAAAATGCTTAAACAAAAAAAATTAGCATAAAAGTAGTAACTATTTTTAATTAGGCATTCTATGATACCTCCCCCCCACAATGGCTATTTTCTAGGGGAAGTGAAGACAAAAAGTAGCCTAAGCGAGCGATGAAAATTCAACAGTAAAGCTTACTTAAACCCTGCTAAGGGCATCTACGTTACAGTTCTGTTTACCTCTTTTGTGTTCGACTACCATGTCATATTCTTGTAGAGTAATGCTCCACCGCAGCAGTTTCCTGCTCTTATCGCGGACCTGATTCAACCACACTAAAGGGTTGTGGTCCATCTGCAGCTTAAAAGTACGGGCATACAAATAGTACCGAAACAGCTCAACAGCCCATACAATACCTAAGCACTCCTTCTCTGTAGTGAATAACTTTTGCTCTCTAGGCTGAAGCTTTCTACTTGCATACGCTATAGGGTGTTTCTCCCGTTCCTGATCTTTCTGACTTAAGATTGCCCCAAGACCTCTTTTCGCGGAATCTACTTGCAAAACGAACTCGTCTTCCCAATGTGGTGGGTTCTGCATAGCAGCTTTTAGATCCTGAAATGCCAGTTGATGGGTTATATTCTACTGAACTTTAGAAGGATTCTTACCTTTAATTAGGTCAGTCAAAACAGCAGCTCGTTCTGAAAAGTTACGAATAAACTTTCTGTAATACCCAGGTAACCCAAGAAAAGATCTTATCTGCTTCTTAGGCTTAGGTCTTGGATAATCTACAATGGCTTGAACAAGGGCTGTGCGGGGCTCAACTCTATCGCCACCAACGCGGTGACCGACGAAATCTACCGTTGACATTGCAATTTTGCATTTTGAAGGTCGTGTTGAGTTTAGCCTCTTGCAAACGATGTAAAACTTGTCTAAGCTCAGAAAGATGCTGTGGGAAAGAAGTGGGCGTGTCAACCTCAACATCAACGATGTAAGCGTCTGCAAAATCTAACCCTTTGAGGACTGTTTCCGACATCATCCTTTGAAAAGTATAGTAGAGGTCCCCAAGGGAATTTGCCAGTACCCTTTCGTGAGATCAATTGTACTGATGTACTTTGCATAAGCAATTTTCTTAATCATTCTTTCCATGGATGGAATTGGATAGGCATCCATCCTAGTCACATGGTTCAATTTCCTGTAATCTACACATAGCCGAATAGGACCGCCCAAGGACTTGTGGAAGGACGAATTATGCCCATTTCTAACATTTTTTCAATCTCTTTATTGATATCCTCTTCGATTCTTTGAGGTTTTCTAAAGGGTACACTTCCGATGGGTGACGACCCGCCAGTGTCGATTTTGTGTGAAGCTACATTCGTTACGTTTGGTTTTCCCGAAAACACATCAGAATACTCATGTAATATATTCCTCACCTGGCTCCTTTGACCTTCGGTTAAGGTATCCGAGATCATAACATCTTCCCAGGTTTCCTCGTGACCAAAGGGGGGAAAAATAATAATAATAATAAAAATAATAATAATAATAATGTAATAATTTTCGTGGGGTAATGGCATCTCTGGGGACTCTTCCATCACTAAAGCGGCCTTTTCGTCTCTGCTCTGCCATTTACTTAACAAGTTAATATGATAAGTGCAATGCTGCTTGCAAGTCTTACCGGTGTCAAGTTCATAATACAACCCATCTTCTAGTGCTCTCGTGGCTGTAAAAGGTCCTTGCCATTTCATCTCTAATTTACTTCCAGGGGTTGGCAACAAAACTAAGGCTTTATCTCCGGCCTCTAAGCGCCGCTCTTAGCTACGGGTATCATACCACCGTTTTTGCTTACCTTGAGCTTGCTTCAGATTCTCTTGAACAACTTGTTGCATTGTTGCAAGTCGTCTACGGATCTCCAGGACATGTGTGATCAGGTTTTCTTCTGAAGGCTGCCCTTCCAACCAAGTTTCCTTAACAACCGCGAGGGTCCTCTCACAGTACGCCCATAAAGTAACTCAAATGGAGAACATATAACCCCGAAGCGTCTAATTCCCCTTCTCTGTTTAGAACCATGCTCGGGCTTTTTAGCCAACGCAGCCGTCCAATCAGAAGCACGGAAAATTATGTTGCCCAAATATGGAATCAGAGAATTCAAGGCTAAAACGTTTGAGCTTGCAACGCTTATACATGTACGTCTACAACCGATAGAAATCGTTTCGTGGCATAAAAGATAAAGTAATTATGCTCGTATGAAATACAACCCTAGGAAAACATAAAGAGCCACAAAGTTATAAGCGGTATGCCTTGAAAACATCGACCAGCGACGAAATAAGACAAGGGTGTTTACATTTCTTCACGATATCGCGAAGCCTCTCGCCGAAATCAGCAAAATGCGTTTGCAGCCTCTTTGACCGACAAAGATCATCCTCAGGCTACTAGCTGCAAACCTATCTACCACGTCAAACCAGTTATCTGCAACTTCTGTTCTCATTCAGCAAACCCAGCATGGCGACTACAAACAAAATGATGAGGCAAGCTTTGCAGAAACGTTGTACAAGGCGCCGACGAAGTCAGGAACGGAATCTTTTTTTTTTGTGAGTGTAGATTTCTTAATTCATTCAGAACAGTACGCGAACACATGTATGGCAGTTTTGATTAGGCGTGTGACATGTAAAAGTTTTTTTTTCTTTTTGGGAACAAAGAAAAGTTTTAAGCTGTGAAATTTGCCTTCGAGGACTTAGGCCATGTTTCTTTCATACGATATTGAAACGAGATTTATGTATTTATAAATGTTTCATAGACGTTTTATATGTTTTTGATAGAGTTTTCAAGAAAAATCGGGAAATGCGCCCGATCTGAGACAGATAAGCTTAATTTTAGTGTTAATTTTTTGCCATGTGCTCAGCAGATTTTACTTATGGGAACGGATCCTGACAATCCAGTCAATGTTACTGAATTGCTTTTAACGGTAAACTGATGGGTTTTCGAATAAAACTTTTCAAGAAACAATTTGTCTGTTTACTGTTTTCTGTTTGTTCATTCTTAACATTAGTCGAAAATATGATCGCCGCATCTAAGTTTTAATATTAACTTGCGTTTCATCCTTCCTATTCAGTGTCGTAATACACGCATCACTTCTGCTCGATTCTGCGAAGATGTCAGGGAATTTTATACAATTTATACTTTCCAGTTCAGCAATTAGTGAATTTGTTTTTTGACTAGTTATTCTAGATAGATAGTAAGTGATTTTTTAAAGGTTATTTGCGCTAATGGTAAGGCAAAAATCGTTTTAAAGTAACACCTTTAAGAAATCGCTTCTCTTTTAATACGGTGCATGTCATTTGTACGTAGTCGACTTTGTCTCATTAGAAGGAACTAACTCAGTCTTGGTCATTTGGGGATTGATACTGTATTCCGTTTTTTGTCAAATATTACCTCGTAAAACAATAAATGCTTTTTGCACCGCATCATTTACATCGCGATACAAGTTTTCCTATAGAGCACTCACGCGAAAATCTCGCTTATTAGTAATTCCATATTAGGAAGTAAATTTTGATTGGTTCCCCAAAAAACCCGAGCATTGCGACAAAGTTATACGTTTCGGGGTTATATGCTTCTGAGAATGGCCAGTAGACTCACAAGGAGCTTCTCTGAAACCAAAAAGCAAATATGGGAGGTACTTGTCCCACATCTGCACGCGCTCTCGAACAAACTTCTTTAACATACCCTTTAAAGTACCTTTGAATCTTTCCACTAGCCCATTTGCCTCAGGGTGGTATACTGATGTTTTAATCTTAGTGACCCCTAACTGGTCGTACAACTGGGCCAAGAGCCTACTCATGAAACTGGATCCCTGGTCAGACACTACTTCATCGGGAATATCCACCCAAGAGAAATACTGAATCTATGCTTCCGCGACAGTCTTTGTGTTTGTTATTTGCAAAGGTATGGCCTCTGGATACCGTGTAGCATAATCTACTATTGTTAAAATGTATTTATAGCCAGTTGTTGTCCTAGGTAATTGACCAACGGTGTCTATAGCGATCTTCTTAAAAGGCTCGGTAACGATTTCCACCGGTTTTAAAGGTGCTCTTTTTGACTTTAATTACCTGGCTACCAACTGACATTGAGGACAAGTTGCACGATATTTGCGTACATCAAAACTTAGACCACGCCCATATGACCTGATGAGGTGATTGTGTGTCCAACCCGCAAAATTTCGTTTCTGTCGGATTCTGGCACTACAATACGATCAACATACCTAGTTCCACTACGCTCATCTGAGAGATATTTGCGATGAAACAGAGGTCATTCGTGAAAAAGTAACCATCTGATTCTTCTAGTGCCTTTTGGAACTCTTCACGGTGTATCTTCTCGAGAGTTAAGTCGGACTGTTGATCCGCAATCAGCTGAATTCTATTTCGGGCGAGGATGTTAACTGGAAAATTATCCTTTTCAGGTTCGGTTGCCACAGTACCATTCTCGGAATTCTCCTTACCTTTCTCTTCCGGTATCTTTCCCTTCAAAGAGAGTTTGCAGATCTCCTTCGTCTGGACCCTCAGGTTTCGTCTCTTTTTTTGATAAACTTTTCACTGCTTTTGAACGTTCTCGGTCAATTAACTCATCTGCTCCCAACTGGGCTTCTTCTACTGCTCTCTGTCTTCGAGTCACTACGAAGGCCTCTTGTCCACCATCATCGGCTGCCGAAACGTTTTCCTCCCATTGGTCTAAAATATTTTGCCTTTAAAGCGTCTGTCAAAGGAGGACCTGCCAAGTAAACAATCTACAGGTAGCTTGTCCAAAACTCCAACTAATTCTACATGCTAACCGTCCTCGTTATCAAATTCAACCTTTGCAGGGAAACTGTTAAGACGTTCTCCCGCGGCTGTTAGTACTGTTAGATTTTCCTCCACCTCGGTTTGTTACATACTTACCCCTAACAAGTGGTCCTTTTCGGGACTGAACATGCAAATTGGCGAGATTACCAAGTTCCTCAGCAGTCTTTGGCTCCTGTTCCTTTAACCAAGCTCTAAGTTCAGGGCTTACTGCATCGAGGAGTCGCGCCATCATTATTTGTTCGATGATCTTTTCTGCATCCACTGTAGCCTCGCAAACGGCCATCCAGGGTCAATACGGGTCCTGTTTTCCCACTGAACAAAGTCCTCATCAGGTTCTTTCTCCGAAGTCCGAAACCTATACCTATAATGATCAGCAGTTAACTGGTAACCTTTAATGATGATGGCCTTACTTTCGAAATAATCTTGGCAGGCGGGGTCAGGAATTTCTAAGTAGATTGACTTAGCCTTTTCAGTTAGCTTGGGTACTAAGTTACCAACCCATTCCCCCTCAGGTAGGGATTGTGCCCTTGCAGTCATTTCAAAATCCGGAAATAATCATCTAAATCTTCACTTTCCCTCATTTCTCTGATTTTCATAAATTTGGGCCCTCTCGTCTCATTGTTACTCACCTGCCATCTTTCCGACTCTCTTGCAGCAAATTGTTCTTTCTCAGCTCTGAGTTTTCTAAGTCTCTCCATTTCTCGAATCAAACGTTCTTCTTCCTGGGACTTTTTCCTTTCATACTATCTTCTTTCTTTCTCCGCCTCCCTCTCTGCCTTGCGCCTCTCTCTCTCAACCTCCCTCTCTAGCTGTCTAATTTCCCTTTGCTCCTGTATAATTTTCCTTCGTAATTCTAGCATCCGCATTTCACGTTCCTGTAGCTGTAATCTTTGTTCAAAACTAAGACTAGTGTCCGCAGCAGACTCCGCAAGATTCTCGTTTTCCCCCACATCGCCCGAACTTTGGCCTAACCGATCAAACGTTCTTGGTCTGCTTGCTAAGATTTTAACCCCGTCCTTTCGTGGAAAATATATACATCAAACAATTAAAACGGGATAATTATTCTAATTTCTAAAGAACAATGCGATGTTACTTGTGATAGTTATTCTAAATTCTAAAGACTAATGCGATATTAATAAAATACACAGCGATTTTTGAACTACTTAGGGACTGGTCAAAAAGTATAGGGGGGGGGGCGGTGGGCCGGAGCATTTGGAAATGTGGTTGATAAAAAACACATGACCCACCCCCTCCCTTCGGCACAAAAATGACTGACCCACCCTTAAAGCAAGGTTGGAAATTGCATGACCCACCCCCTAGTTAAAACATGGATGTTTGGTTTCCTCTTAATAATCCAGTAAAACCTTGTTATGTGCTTGACAAAATTTGTTGATACACTGCTACAACCAATATCAACATCACAGAAATCATACCTTTCATTGAAAAGACAAATGTGAAAACCTGAACATTTCTTGTTTCCATGGACATTATGAGTCTTGACACAAATATACAGCAAAACGAGGGTATATTGACATTGTCTGTCACAAAGCATATGAAAATTTCTACAAAGACAACCCATTCCTACACATTACTTGCCGGAAATGCTTAGATTAATCGATCCTCAACGAAAATTTCTTCCACTTCAATGGAAAGCACTACCTACAAAACCATGGAACTGCAATGGGCACAAAGACAGCAGATTTGATTCCTTTGCCAATATTTTCATGACATATATTGAAACAACAACTCTAAGCAAAACTGTCTTTAGAACAACAGTTTGGAAATGCTACATACACGATATCTTTGCCCTATGGGACATAAGTAAACCAGACATCGAAGCCTTCATTGAACAAACAAACTTACATCACCCAACTATTGAATTCATGGCTGAAACATTTGACACTGAGACTGCGTTTTTAGACACGGTTGTATACAAAGGCACAAGATTCAAGAAAAAATCTATCCTTGATGCAAAGACACATTTTTAACAAAGGCAAACCTTCTTGCACACACATTTCACCTCGTGTCACTCTCCAA
>CALNXI010000105.1:149227-157462 GCA_942486025.1 Porites evermanni | reverse complement strand
CCCCCCCCCCCCCCCCATACTTTTTGACCAGTCCCTTAGTCTACAACATATTTACAAATTATCTTATTCGAACACGCAGTAATAGTTCCCTGTTTAGTTCACCTTACGTATAAAACAGAGTTCCTCGTCTTTCCATTAGTCCAGCCCGCCGCGACTCCTTCCGAACACAACACCACTTTTACTCGTTCCCAAAACGTCCAAACTCCAGTAGCCGCCTTTCTCTTATATCTTTCACACACTTGTTCCGGCTTCGGTCTCCCGGTCTGCCGCTGCTCTCTAGTTCACTTTGGTTTTCCGCAACCGTTCTTGGAGAGATGTTACAGTCTCCACAATACTTCTCCTGCTCTCTCAACTTTAACAGCACATCAAACTGCCTTCCCCCGACAAAATGACTTCTTTTGCCGTGAAGTTAAAAGGGACGCCTCTGCTGAAGGGATTTCAATAGAACGGCTTGTACTTCAAGGTCTCTCTCTTACAGCCTCTCTGAACGCGCCCTCCGCACTGACTTTTTAGTGACGCGGCTCCTTCTTAATATCTAAAACTTCCAAATCCCATGCAAATGCAAGGTGTGGCAAAAAGGGACTATTGTAAAAGGTCCGAACTAGCAATTGACCACTTACAACCAATAGAACGGCTTACAATGAATATTTTACCTAATTAGTTCTATAACGAACAATAAGGTACCAACTGCAACAATAAAAGTTACGCAATAGCGTACACGGCAAAAAAAATACTTAAACAAAAAAAAATTAGCATAAAAGTAGTAACTATTATTAATTAGGCATTCTATGACAGTTACCCTTTTTTGGGATGGGGATGATATTGCTCCTAGACCATTGGTTTGGCTTATCACCTTTGATAAGAAGACTATTGGCAAATTCCAGTATGACATCATCCAGATCACATTGGGTAATGACTTCCGGCGGGATTTTATCAGGTCCAGCTACTTTCCCTTCAACTATCTTAGATTTTCTTGAAAGCGAAAAGCGCAGCCATCATTAAACACCAAATCAGATGGTACGCCGAATAAAAGACTCTGACTCAGACTCTCTCGCCGGGTGCTTCAAAGTGAGCTCAGCCGTGATGTAAGAATTATGGGCCTTCCCATACATCGCTACAAAGACCAGCTTAAAAAAAACATTGAAAATAACTAGCATTAATTAGAAAATAGGGGAGAATCAAGTAGCTATCACCTTACGCTCTGTTGACGTATCACATCAGCGGTGCTGGGCTTTTAGCAAATCAACCAAGAGAGAAAAAATATCCGAAAAGCCACGCGCCTACCCGCACCAACTTTAAAGTGCCTTCTATGCTGACGCATATTCTATGCGAAGATTGCCCTCATCAGTCGCCAACAATATCAACATACCGTAAAATTCCGAAAATAAGCCCCTCCAGCCCCCAAACCGGTAACACAAAAACCCTCCGTTAAATCGCCCCTCCAAATATAAGCCCCCCGGGGGCTTGTACTTGGAAAATTTCCGTCAAATACAAAGTAAAACAAAGCAAAAACGGTAAATTTACTTCCAACTATAAGGCTAGCCAAATCGATTTTGAAACGCAAGTTTCCCTCCGTAGATAAGCCCCTTCGAATATAAGCTCCTCCAAAAATAAGCCCCTCAAAAGGGGCCTTTGAAAAATATAAGCCCCGGGGCTTATTTTCGGAATTTTACGGTAACAGATAGGGAAAAGAAACCGAATACTCGGAAGCAAGTAGTATAACTCCTCATACTTCGTAACTCCTACTCAATGTATAATGAGAATTTTGTTTGAAAGATGTTTCCCTTACGATCATCTAGCTCATATTGCTCTTCGGCTTTCCTTCACGTTTCTTCCCTTAAGTAATCAAAATTCGTTTTTAGTTACCGTATGTCTTCGAATAAGCGCTTATTAAATATTTCTGCTAAAAGGAGGGACGATTATTGGAGGGCGCTTAGTCGAGGGGCTGCTTAATTAAGAAGTTTTCCTCTAAATGAACTGTAGATTTATTTTGTTAAACCTTTGATAGAGAACAAAGACTACAACACCATCCACTTAAACTTAAGGTCGCCAAGCGTACCCTAGTCTCATTATACACTCTACACGCAAATGTATCGGTATGAATGTTGTATTGGAAGCTTAAAAAGCTATAAATAAGTGGAAATATCCCTATTTTTTAACAGAGTAAGGAGTGTTTATTCGATGGGGGCGATTTCAAGATACTTTGGCTTAGGGGTGGGCGCTTATTCGGGGACGGGCGCTCATTAGAGCGCGGGCGCTTATTCGAGGAAATACGGTATGAGCAGTACAACGTAATTACCAAGGAATGAAATAATTCTTTACTTACACCGTACACCCCTTATTTATTTTAGGCAAAAATTCCTTTTAAACTGTGTCTATTACTCAGATTTCATGTTCTTTTATTTCATTTTAGTTCTTCCAGTAACACCTATAAACACCAATCAGAAATGACATTGCAGCCGTTTAGTGACGAGCAATTAAATTTCTTCAAGTTCTCATCGTTAGTGTTAAATGAATTTCCACAAGTCTTACAGCAGACCTTTAAAACCATGTGGGACATGAAATATGCAGGTCACCCTACTAACCAGCCATGGGATGATTCAACAACTGTGAGAAATTTGTTTGCCACAAAAGAGGGTGGTAGGACTAAAGTTCCTATTCACCAGTCGTACAATGACTGGGATTGTACCAGCCTGTTCCAGGCTACAATATTTGCGCGGTCTTTTGCCTTACGAGCCAGCACGGGATCCTACACCACACTTAATGATTTGTACGTGAAACGCCGTGCGTTACCTCATGGTAGTTTCCATGCATGTGTGCTCAGCCCGGGTGGAGACAAGGCGGAGACCTTTGCACTTGCCATAGATCAGCTTCGTCTTCTTAGGAATTCACTTTGTCACTCAACCAGCTCGGAGATGGACAAAGTAACCTTTGACGAGCGCGTGAATTTCACCAAAGATGCGTTTCTAGCTCTTGGTGTCTCGAAAGCCACAATTGCAGTGGTTGATGCAGTTGGTAGTTTGACGGAGTCGGACTTTCCCACAAATGAGGTTCGTAAGTTGGAAATGGGAATAAGAGACGAGTGTCGGACGTACAGCAAGTTTCTCGAAGAGGTGGGCTCAGATATCAGTGAACTAAAAGCATCGGTAGATTCTCTAAGAAGAAGAAAGGAAGAAGACAAGAAGGATATTGCTATGATATTGGAAGAAAAGATACAGGCCTTAACAGTAGCTCAAGATCAAAACGACGCTAAAAACAGGGAACACTACACCCCGATTCTCTTAGGTGTAAGTTCAGATGTCGAAGTTGTGAAGATGAAATTGGAAAACAACACTGCCAGCAAAGAAGACATAGCTAGACTGGAGAAGAAAATCGATGATTGGAAAGGACAAGAAGAACGTGATGCTCAAGGTAAAAGTCCAGGTAATACTTGACAATTGATAAATAAGCCTGCAAGAGTTTGGTGATTAATCGTTTTAGGATAATTATAAATCGATTTAGCCAGGGCTAAAAGCGAAGTTTTCTTTAATATTTATAGTTTATTCAAATAAATTATGAAATAGTGCAATGCTAAAGAAACGGTGAAGACAACAAGAACGATAAAAAGCAACAAAAACAGGCCTAATTAGAAAAAAAAAAAAAACTTTGCACGTGCAGCACACTCTTTTGTACTTTTCTTTGCCGCTTATGGGCTCCTGTTTGCCTTTGTTTTGCACGGCTACAAGGTGAAACTAGCTTATAATTGATTGGCAATATCTCTCGCTAGAATATAGAAGACCTAGAACAAAATGAAATTTTCCCAAAAAGTAAATCTTGAGGGGTTTTTCTGTGTAACTTAGCGTTCAATTATGGTCAAGTCAAAAATTGAAAATAAAAGAAATTTTACGAATTGGTGGCGAATTAAGGGCCTGTTTACATGGAGGTGTGGGACCCAAGGTAGGTGGGGTAACCCACCTGTCCTTATAATCTCTCGTTTTAATTTGGTTGCGTTTACTTGATAGGTCGGTGACCCGCCAAAGCCGGTATCCCGGCCTGCCAGACCGGGTAACCCTCTCAGCCGGGGTCAAATTTCGCCATGTAAACGGTTCAAGGAGCGGTAACCCGCCTAGTGATACATCAAATTCGCGCAAAATTCACTTTGGCGGTGGCTTTGCAACAATAAAAACCCACAACACTGAAGGTTACAGCAAGAACAGCAAGTGAAAGAAAAAGAGCATTAATAGGATAGAATAGAATAATTCTTTATTTAAACACCTTAAAATCCTTCAGGAGTTTTAAAATTTTTAAATAAACCTAACTACCCTAAACAATATGCAAAACTATCTACAACTAACCTAACCAAGACCTGTTTTTCATGAATGCCGTGTACACAGTAAAAAAAAAAAACAAAACAAAACACGTGGTTTGCCAGCACTATTCTTGTTTACGTGCTTAGCGACCATTCAATAATCTTGAGAAAGGGCTCCCCGGGATGGCAGGGTTGTAAGATTGCATGTAAAGGAGAGTTATTATTTTAAAACAACCAAATTATGCACTAAAAAACACGTACCAATTCCGCGGTATGGCCAGTACCTTACGCAAGCCCACAACCGTATCACCCCGGCAGTGGCAGCCATGGACAGCTGTTTAGCCCTTATTGGGGCTCATCAGTATGGCATAGCCGTCGGGTCAGTAAGCGGGGGGGGGAACCCCCGTATCAAAGACCCTTCTTTGTATTTTGGCCGTCCAAAGGGCGCGGTGGAAAGCCCCAAGGCCATGAAAACAAGGGGGGTAAAAAACCAAAATAAAAGATAACAAAAAACAAAACTTAGGGGAAAATACACTGGGGAAAGACCGCCAAAAAAGGAGGGGGCACCTCCATACGAAGCCAGCCCGCCAAAGTCGCGGGGAATCGAATCCTGCCTCCCCATTAGTTTAAATTCTACTTAATAATATAAATAATATACAATAAACAGAACACACAGTAAAAAAACAAAGGCGACCGAGAGGAGCAGGGAGAAAGTGGACACGTACAAAGAAAAATACCTGACACACTCAAGCAAATACATCCCCTACTCGATAAAAAAGACAGTACAACCAGTAAAGGCGACCAAGAGGAGCAACAAGAAGGTAGACTCGTAAAAGAAAAGACCTCACACACTCAAGCAAATACCTTTAAAGAAGAAAAGAAGAAGACACCACAGAACAGTCAACAAAGGCGACCGGGGGGAGCAGAAGGGAGGGGACAAAAAACAACAACAAACAACAAAAGCAACTTTACACGATAAAAATTAAAAAGAAAGACGAAAGAAGTCACCAACGACTTTACCAATGTATCCATTGGCACCCCATTGACGCTGAAAAAAACGCCTGTGCCCGGATTTGAAGCATTTGAAGAACAACGGTAGGTAAAAAGAGAGACGGCCTTTAATACTGACAATGAGCCCAACAGCACTAGAAGGCTTAGACTGGAAACGATAGTCTTTCCTTTGATGCCAGACATAAAATTTGAGAAGAGACAAGAGATAGCAGAAAACGCGCGGAGCATACAACTCATCATCGTTGAAACCAAAAAGAACGTGACGAACGAAACAGAAGGAGCCAGTGGAGAGGACAAAAACAAAAAAGACTGAGTCCGAACCTGGCCACTCTGCGCTAAAGGACAGTGTAAAAACAAATATTCCAAGGTCTCAACAGGATGTCCACAGAAACAAGCAAGAGGAACATCAAGACGACCAAAAAGGACAAGCCGGTGCGCAGTGTACAAAACACCGAGAGCAATTTTCCAGCAGAGATCGATGACCTTCCGGTCAAGAAGCATAAAGAAAAGAGCTTTCCAGGTAGAGGCCCAGTCTAGATTGACAAAATCAAAACGGAAATTGTCAACGCAGTGACGGGTTTCCGGATTCAAAAACAAAATCAGCTGGTAGGAAGACTTACATGAAAGCGAATCAGCACGAAGCACGTAGTGTCAGTAGAACCAGCAACCAGGCCGACAGGCGACAGAGACCCGAGGCAATAAGTGAGAAAAATTGAGAGGTGGCAAAAACAGTTTGGGGGTCAAGTCCCCAAAGAGGTCAAAAAACCAAAAGGTCATTATGTGAGCCCACGCATTTGGGGCAGTAACATAGCGACGAACCCACTGAGCCAGAAGAGCGTACACTTTGAATTGAATGGAGACAACGTTGAAACCGCCACAAAGATGAGAGTTCCTTCGTTTTACTCCAAAAGAAGGAAAAGACGAGGGTGTCAAGTTCGGCAACAACCCACGCCTGCATGGGAATTAAGGACGCCATAAACCATATCCGAGACAAAGCCAGAGCGTTAATAATGAGAGCCAATTACCAGATACGTTTCTACCGCGTTAATTCGGGGTCGCCAATTCACCTCCTCAAGGTTTTTATTGCCAATTTAAACCCCCAATCTTTTAGCTTTATCGGCAAACCCTTGAATTGGAACAGGCTTATCCAAACGACCACGCCAAGCACTAAGCCAGACTCACTGTCCGCTATTGACCTTTGCTCCAGTACCTTTTTCAAACCCATGGTGACTGACTGCAAAAAGCACCTTGGTGGCACAATTAGCGCAAGAGAAAACAGACGTGTCATCACCATAAAGATATAAAACATGAAGAGGAGATGATATGCCAGGCAAACGCAGGCCACTGACTGCGGGGTTACATCGAATGTTGGCAGCAAGTACCTCAATAGACAAAAAACAAGAGCAGAGATAAAGGGCAACCTTGACGCACTCCGCAAGATGGCCTAAAGGCACAGAAACAATAACCATTAATAAGGACGGTGCTACGGACATCGGTATAATCAGGAGCCTGACCCACCGAATAAAGCTCACACCAAAGCCCATCTTACCCAAAGTGGCCAAGAGAAAAGGCCAGTCAACTCGATCAAAAGCTTTCTCTTGATTAAGAGGCAGTGTAGCAACAGGTATGTCTTAAAGTTCATTGGCTAATTCGGCAACGTCACGTAGATAGGCGACATTTTCGCCACTAAAACGTCCAGAAATTCCGCAGGTCTGTTAAGGAGTGACAGCCTTAGATATTACCTTTAACAGACGGCCAGCTAAAACACGAGCGCAGAGCTTGTAGTCAAGGTTTAGAGGACTAATCGGTCGCCAATTTTTGTGGTCCTGACGATCACCCTTCTTCAAAATCAATCAGAGTAATGAGAGCTTCACGTTGAGAAGAATGGAGGAGACCAGCCTATAGAGAAGCACTGAAGACCCCGACAAGATCTTTCCCACAAAAGTCCCAGAAAGTCACATAAAACTCCATAGGCAGGCCATCCGAGCCAGGGGATTTGCCCTTTGCCGTACCCAGAAGCGCAGCATGGGCCTCGGTGAACAAGACGGGGCCCTCACAAGTCGCAGATTCATCGGATAAAGAAAGGTCATCAAGAAGATCAGTCTGGACGTCAAGGTCAACAGTGGTTAGCGATGATGATGGCCGCGTCTTTTGAAGCTGGCTAGTTTAGTGTTATTTGTTGCCTTTTTGTGTGTCTAAATAATTTAGTTTTTCGTGTATGAGTTCCTGTTGGTGTCTTTTATTTGAATATGTCAAAGAAAGGAAAGAAGCAAGACGTGAATGACGATACAGTCGACTCCCGATAACTCGAACCCTCGCTAACTCGAACCAAAATCGATTTCCCCTGGATTTCACTGTAATTCATTGTAATTTTACCCTCGCTAACTCGAACCCTCGATAACTCGAACTCCCGCTAACTCGAACCAAGTTTCGTTTCCCCTCAGGTCATGTTCTACATAATTTTACCCTCGATAATTCGAACCATGTTTTGAACCCTTAAAAAGTCGGGAAAAAAGCCGTCTACTGGCGTCCGAAACATTGAATTTTGGATTTCCTATTGACGTGTTGTAGGAGTATAGTTTACTAGTGGAGGCTGATGTTGATGGTCACAGCCTAACGTGAAGCAGCTTTTCTTCTCAAAACCGAGTAAAACGTATGCTCTGTTTAGGCTATGTTTTTTTTAATACGTTACGTTCTGATTTATAATCTAGAAGTATCTTTTAATTTTCTGAACTGTAAAGATGTTAATTTACACTAATTTTACAAGTGACACGTCATTTTTGACAAAAAATGGAATGAGAGCCGATAAAAGAAGGAACTCCCGATAACTCGAACCTTTTTTCGATTTCCCTTGAAGGTTTGAGTTATCGGGAGTCAACTGTAGTCTTGAATCGTATGTGAAGGACTGCCTGGAAACGACTCGACAGGATGTCGAA